>JAINUT010000540.1:0-49846 GCA_020205555.1 Panax stipuleanatus
GAAAGGACTATCCAAACTCTTGAGATCTATTGAGACTCTGTGTTCTAGACTTCAAAGGGAGTTGGGATAAGTACTTACATTGGTGGATTCTCCCTACAACATCAGTTATCAGGCAAGTATAGGCATGACTCCATTCGAGGCATTGTATGGACGAGAGTGTCATTCTCCAGTATGCTGGGACTAGGTGGGTGAAGCAACATTGTTGGGACCGGAGTTAGTACGTATGACTACAGAAAAATTTAAATGATCCAGCAAACGTATACAAACGGCACAAGATCGACAAAAGAGTTATGTGTATCTTCATTGAAAGGACGTGGAATTTAATGTTGGGGATCATGTATTGTTACGTGTTGCTCCATGAAAAGGAGTTACGAGATTCGAGAAGAGAGGAAAGCTCAACCCATGATTCATTGGTCCATTTGAGATCCTTGACCGAGTAAGAACTGTGGCCTATAGACTCGCCTTACCTCCAAGCTTATCTCGTGTTCATAACATTTTTCACATATCCGTGCTTCGTAAATATGTGAAAGACCCAAACCACATTATTGAGTTAGAACCAGACGAGAAAGCCGAAGATTTAACATATGAGGAGGTACCTGTCAAGATCTTGGATAGGAAGGAACATGTCCTATGCTCGAAGATTATACATCAAGTTAAAGTTTTGTGGAGGAACCATGATTTCGAGGAAATGACCTGGGAGTTAGAATCGGAAATGAAAGCGAGGTATCCTCACCGTTTCAAAATACCAGTTACGCACGTCAATTTCGAGGAAGAAATTTTGTAAGGAGGGGAGGTTGTAAAACCCCAACTTTTTATGAATTAAATTGAATTTCCTCTATATATTAATTTGAAATAGTAAGGGATTGGTTTGATAAATGTGGTAAGTTATGGATAATATGCGCAAACTTTATAAAATAAGCAAGTGGTTATAAAATATTCATTGTTGTCGTGGAATATTCTTATTGTCGGGGAATATTCGTACGACGGCGCAGTCATTTGTGGGCCCCATAACGAAAAACTGTCGGATGAAGAAAACAACAAGAATAAGTTTTCTAAAAATAACGGTAAAACTGTTACCGTTAAAACTGTTGAAATATCCGGTGGTTAAAATAAAGTAATACACGTTGTTGCACAGTAGCACAAGCTATTGCACAATATTTTATATTATTGTTGATTCAATAATTGTCATTGCACAGTATTTTACATTATCAAATCAACAAATCATATTATTTGAATAATATTATTAGATAGCATTATTGGCAATGTCTAGAAAGTTCTGTCTAGGAAATGGGTTAGTTAATTGCGCGCCAGTAAGGAGAAATCCTTATCAGAAGGCCCCATCTTTCCTAGGAATGACCTGGTTGTCATTATTGTGATTCTGTAATATTATTTGTGAACAATAATTAATTATTGATAAAAATGATAAGGAAATATTTATTCAACGTGGATATAAATGGAGGAATTTTTTGCAAAAGAGACAATTGTTAAAAATTGATATTTTATCTTTTCTGATAAAATAATTCAATCAAGTATATTATTATAATATTACATTATAAGTGTATAATGCGATAATATAATAACATAATTTTATAATTTAAATAAAAATATTTTTACAATAAACTCACGATATATGAATAAAATGAGGAGGAAGAGAGCAAATTGGGATCTGAATTGATTTTGTTACAAAAAATATTAAAAAAATGTAAAACAATTTTTAGTGGGCCCCACTTGTCATTTTGTCTATTGATTTGCTAAAATTTATTTTTCCAAAGTTGGCGTGCGGACGAATTTCTTCCGAATATATTTAGTCAGAGGTTGTGTGCTAAGCATTTCCTATAAATAGTTAAGAAATAAAAATCACATCAGAATCAGAAATTTATTTCTCTATAATATCGAGCGTATTTCTTGTGAGTATTTAGATACTTTGAGTGTTGATAACAGTGCAAGTTTTTATCAGTATAATATCCGATAATCCAGATAGAATGAGTATTATACTGAGGTAAGGGATATTATTTTCCTTGTAAATGATGTTATTTCTTTCAATATCATTTCACCGAAATATTGATATGAATTTTATTATGAAATTTTATCTTTTCATGTCGGGATTACTATTCACGTATACGGCACTACTCACGTATAAATTAATTTTTCTTTCCTTTGTCCAAGTTGTCTATTATGGTTCCTATCTTTGATTGGATCTATGTTTTGATCTTCTTTCTTGAATTTTGCTCCACAATTGATTATTATGGAGTATTCTTGAACTTGGATAAACTAAATTATGAATCTCTAATCTTTCTCCTTTATCTCACTGGATTCGTTCTTTAAAATATTTTTCATCATCCTCAGTCTTAAATGGTGATACAAATAAATATCTTTGGCCTGTAGTGCAAAGATGAATGATTACCTGATGAATATCTTTGGCCCGTAGTGCAAAGATGGACAAGTGTCATATATGATCATGACCACTGGTGATACAAATGAATATCTTTGGCCCGAAGTGCAAAGATGAATATTTGTTTTGAATATATTGATTGATGTTACAGGGATAAAATATTAATGATGGACTTAAATCATAGAAGATAGTAGACATCATTCTCTCCTTAACTCTTCTAATGAATTGTTGTTTCCGCTGCAGTTGTTGATCTAAAACTTGTTGTCCATAATATTTTATCTGATTTATTGAAGACTAACGATAATTTATTCTTCATTATCTTAGTCATAATATTCTTTATTGGGCTAGTTGAGCTCACCCTTTTCTTCTATTGTACGTCCTTTTCAGGAAATGAGAATGTCGCAGGGACTAGTCGGGTGACAAAGTGATGGTCCGAGTTAAGAGCAGTAGTAGTCCCCACTATTTTTGTAAAATAGTGTGATAATAATTGTAATGAGGACTTAGTTTGAGTGTTTATATTTTCTACATGTTTGTATTGACACTCACAGTTGTGTGGTCGTATTTTGCACGACCGTATAATATAAAAGATTGTATTTGGATTCTGTACCATGTATTTAGCGACTCAGAATGGGTTGAGTATTGAACCTATTTTGGGAGAGTCACATATAAGGTAGGTCGTGTGTAATAACCAGAAATTTCAAGTCACTTTATATGTATATATATTATTGATATTTAAAACTTTGTGCTATATAGTGATTTAATATGTGTTAACATATGTGAAGTGGTGTATGGCTAAATAAATATATATATTATAGTTATGGATATATGTATATATATATATATATATATATATATATATATATTTCATTAAAAAGAAAAGCTTCATAACCTAATTATGCATTAGGTGAGATAATTAGGTTATGGTAATAATGAATAGTTAATATTTAATATTTATACTAACTTAAGTGAATAATTTTATTATTGCAAGTGATTAATAATTTTAAACCTAATTATAGTAAACCTAATTAGGATACAAGTTAAAGAGAAATGTGTAAGTAATTAAATTCCATAAGATTGGAAATAGAAACCTTAAATAAACAATTAGGGTAATATATGTTAAAATTGTTAAACTATGTTGATTACATAGCCCAAAACAATTAAATGAGAAGCCCAAAAGAAATAAAATGTAAACCAATACTTAGCCCACTTGATTAAGGGTATTTTAGACCTTTGATTAATCAAATTTGTGCATTAAAATAAAAGTAAAATGGAGGGGATAATGGGGCAAGAGTAACCGGCCCTTTTAGGCATTTTAAGGCAACAAAATTATGCTAATCAAGTTCCTTAATTAGTAACTCTTACATCAAGTACAAGTATGTCCATCTCCCATTGGTAGAAAATCTACTTAGCACCCTTAATGACATGATTAGGCTTAATTGGAAGAGATAAGGCAAAGCCTTTTATCCAAGGGACAACAAAGATATGAGGGATATTAGTTATGATTCTAGTTGTATCTAACTATATTGCAAGATACATTTTTAAATCACCACAATTTATTTTCTATTCATTTCATTTCTCCTATTCTTCTTCTATTTTTCTCCCAAGCTAGCAAAATATAAAGAGAGAAAAGAGAGAGAGGGGTTCGGATTTTTGAGAAGAAAGAGAGGAGTGTGCTAGCTTGATTTATGCACCCTAAGTTCATATTTTACTTTGGTAGATCAAGGAAGGTTGCTACTAGAATAAGGTATAACCTAAATCTTCATCTTCTTCTTTTATTTGGTGTTATAGCAAGATTTGATGGGGTTATGAACTAATAACCAAGATACCCTAGTTCTACATATCATCATGTATGAAACTAAGTATCTTGAGTGTTAGATCAAAGGTTTAGAGAAAGAAAATGAGCATATGTTCTCCAAGGGGTGAAACCCTAGTTTTTCTTCCACTAAATCTTGTGTAACCCAAGTTTTACAACTTAGATTTGTGATCCGTCAAAGGGGGGTGCTAGATACATGAGTTAGCTAGTAAACCCAAGTGATAGAACACAGATCCAACAATTGTTGAAGCCTTGGGGGCTGTTTTCCCAAAACAGTCTAGGTATAGAACTTAAAGCTTTAAAACCCTAAAAGTCTCCTGACCCTGTTTTTCCTAAGGCTTTTTCGACCAGTTCTAAATCTTCTAAAAATCCGGGAACATCACAGAGGTACCTTAAAAGTTATCTACATGTAGGAAAAATAACGGACATGTTTCGATGTGTAGTTTGTGTATAGTGGCTTTTACCGTGATCTTACCTGGATTCCTCACTGTGTATACCTTGGAAAAATCTAAAATTTATACCGTATGTGTATATATGTTATGAGAGTGTACCTTGAAAGTTTCAGAATTGTCTAAGCAAAACTCGATTTATGAAAAATGTAACAAGATTCGGAGATTTGAGTACTTTAAATATAGTAAATTAATTTCTAAAATTCCAGGAAAATTTGTGAATCATTGTTAGATCATATACTGTCCAGATCCAGAAGATAATAATTTTCAGAACATGTTTGCTATTTTTCATAATAATATTATAGTTATGGTTAAAAAAAATAAATGGTTAAATGATGTCATAAATGAGAAAAATAGGATGTTAAAGCTTAGGTACTCCTATTATAGTATAATCTGACCTATGTGAGGTATTTTGGTAATCTATTATGATAAATAATATTTATGATATTTTATGGGTATTAAATAAGTTGTTTAATAAAGGGTAAAATAATTAAAATAAATTATTTATTTACCTAATAACTTATTAAAATGTTACTATGATATTTGTAATATAAGAATCTGATATTTTTAAGTAAATAAAAATATAAGATTTAAAATTTTATTGAAATATTATTGAATGATTAATAATATTTAATTTAAACATAATAAATAATAATAATATTATTAATAATATTAGATTAAAATATTATTAAAAGATTAATAATATTAGATTAAAGTATTATTGGATGATTAAAATATTATTAAGTAAATAATAATATTCAAAATTAAATAAAATATTATTAAAAATGTAATAACATTAGTAAAGGAATAAAATATAATTAAATGATTACTAATATTAATAAATGAATAAAACATTATTAAAAGGTTAATAATATTAGTAAATGAATAAAGTATTATTAATAGATTAATAATACTAAAGAATAAGTAAGGTATTATTAAAGTAATAATATTAATGCATGATTAAAATATTATTAAGAGGATTAATAATATTACTCAAGTATTAAAATATTATTAAGATGTTAATAATATTAGTAAGCGAATAAAAGTGTTATTAGTGGAGTAATAATATTAAGAGGTGAATTAAATATTATCAAGATTAATAATATTAGGTGAATTAAAGGTAGTTGTTATTTAATAGTAATATTATCGAGGCATGATAATATTTTTAAGAACTAAATGTAATATGTATTATCTATGTAATTACATAATGTAATGTTATGCTATGACTAATTGAAAGATTAACTATAGGTCTCTTAAAGGAAGATAATTAAACTGCCTAGCGGATAGAATTTAATTGTGTAGCAGTAGCCTACAAACGAGGCAAGTTCCCTAACTCAAACTCGAGTTATTATTTTCAAAGCATGTTAGTGAATAATTATTGTTGATTATTCACATCTATACTGATTATTGAGATTCGCACTTTGTGCAATTGAATTCTTGTCCTATTATTATTGAATTGTGAATTAAATTAAAGTTCTTTCATTCATGAACTATTTATGAGATAGATCTATGCTAATTGTATCAGCTAGATCAAGCATGTCTAAATTTGTTAAATCAAATGTGTTTTAAAAGTTGTTCTTATTAAATTGATACGGTAAAAACTCTTGGCTGAGAAAAGGACAAATTTGATTAATGCATGATATCAATGCCGGATTATTAAGTGTTTGTGACAACCCGAAAATCTATAAGATTTTAAATGATTAAAATAAAGGTTAAAGAATAAAATTTAGAGGGAAATTTGAGGATTTATTTAAAAAATTTAAGTAGAACCTATATGGTTTCCTATTTGAATAAGAATAGAGAAAATATGGGTTACAAAATTTTAAAACCCTAGATATGGTGTGAATGAATGTTTAGGATAAGGTATTACGATGCCTATAAACTTGATGTGAACTGAATAGTGTAAGAAAGGTTATATTGATACATGGGAAATTTTATTAAAGAAATAAGATTTCACATGAAGAGATGTTATGAGGTTTAACGAAGATGAGTATATGTGTGTGTGCGTGTGTGTGTGTGTATATATATATATACTTAGAAATGTGCTATATATTTTAGCAAGAGAAATGATGAATTAATTTAAAGATATAAAAAATCAAGATAAAACTATGTTAGTAATTAGTATAGTTTGAATGTTGGCCTTGATTGACAAATAAGAAGATGAATAAGTATAAAGTTATTAGCTAATATATTTAGTAATAAAAATAGAGTAAGGTAAAACTCAAAATGTGAGTTAGATATAGAATTTTGAGACACGGACTGCTCGGTTGCGTCCAGAACGTCAAGTTTAGTCAGAAAAGACAATAAACAAAAAATGTGTAAGGGTTGACTTTTTAGTCAAAGTCAACAGTTGACTTTTATGAAAAAAAAAGTCAAAGTCAGAGTTAGGAGTGAAATATGTTATGATTTATGTGAACTATGTCTGTGATTAAATAAATATACATTATATAATGTGTATACCTTTATTTTGTATATATAAAGAGAATTAAGAAATAAAATTACGTAACATAATATATATATTAGGTAAGATAATTAAATAACCTAAGATGTTATAATATGGTAGAATGTTAGTATATAAAAATATATACTAACCCTAAGAGATTTATTTTATACATCTCAAATAATTAATTTTATAACCTAAGTAAACCAAGTCTAATTGGATTATGAAATTAAAGAGGCATGAGTAAGGAAATTATTTTCAAATGTGAGAAATGAAAACCCTAATTAAATAATTAGGGTAGAATAGAATTAAAAGTGTTGGACTGTTGTAAGACCCCAACTTTTATGAATAAAAAATTAAATTTTCTCTATATATTATTTTAAAATAGTCAGGGGTTAATTTGATAATGTGGAATGTTATGGGTAAAATGCGCAAATATTTTAAATAAGCAAGTGGTTATAAAATATTCATTGTTGTCGGAGAATATTCGTTTGGTCGTGAAATATTCTTGCTGTCGGAGAATATTCGTACGACGGCGCAGCCATTTGTGGGCCCCATAACGAAAAACTGTCGGATGAAGAAAACGACAAGAATAAGTTTTTTATAAATAACGGCGTAGTTGTTACTGTTAACACTGTTGGAATACCCGGTGGGTAAAGTAAAGTAATACGCGTTGTTGCACAGTAGCGCACGGTATTGCACAATATTTTTATATTATTATTAATTCAATAATTGTCACTTGCACAGTATTTTTTATTATTAGATCAATAATTCATTTTATTTGAATAATATTATTAGATAACATTATTGGCAATGTCTAAGGAAGTTCTGACTAGGATGGGTTATTTAATTGCGCGACAGTAAGGAGAAATCCTTTTCGGAAGGCCCCCACTTTTCTGGGAACAACCTAGTTGTCAATATTATAGTTCTATAATACTATTTGTGAATAATTAATTATTAATTTATATGATAAGAAAATATTTATTTTTGTGAATATAAAAGAAAGAATTAGTGTTGAGGTATTTTTATCAGTATTTTGGTGTGAAAAATCATCCGTTTGTGAATTTCGGACAATTTATGTTTGGAATTTGGAAAAACTTTCTTCTACAAAGTTGTAGAGAATTAAATTTTCTTTGAAAAGGACATAAGATTTATATTTTTCTGATAAAAGGGTTATTTTTCATGAATTATTGAAGTTCTAGAATTTTGGGTCGGAAGTGATTTTTGGGGTTAAAAATATTTTTTTTAAGAAAAATGTTTTTTTAATGGGAGGTGGGCCCCACTGGTGGATGATGGATTTTAGTAAAGAGGTGGGCGTGGGATTTTTTTTTAAAATATTATTTTATTAAATTTTCTGTTTTGGCGTTCTAAATATTTTTCTATAAATAGGGTGCTTAACTAAAATTTGAAAATCATACCAGAATCAGAAGTTTTCTCTCTCTATAATATCGAGCGTATTTTTGTGAGTATTCTAATACTTTGAGTGTTACTATTCAGTGTAAGTTTTCTTTAGTATTATATCCGATATTCCAGTTCGAAGTACTGTTCTTTTGAGGTAAGTGATGTTACTTTCTTTCTTAAGTGATGTTATTCTTTTCAATATCATTATACCAAAATATTGGCATGAATTTTATTGTGAAATTCTTACTTTTTCCCTCGGGGTTATTATTCACGTATACAGCACTATTCACGAAAAAAATTAAATTTTCTTCTATTTGTCCAAGTTGGCTATTATGGGTTCAATCTTTGATTGGATCCAAGTTTTGATCTGCATTCTTGAATTTTGCTCCATAATTAATTATTATGGAGTATTCTTGAACTTGGATAAACTAAATTACGAATCCCTAATTTTTGTCCTTTATCTCACTGGATTTGTTCTTTAAAATATTTTTCATCATCTTCAGTCTTAAATAGTGATACAAAAGAATATCTTTGGCCTGTAGTGTAAAGATGGATATTTGATGAATATCTTTGGCCTGTAATGCAAAGATGAATGATTACCTGATGAATATCTTTGGCCCGTAGTGCAAAGATGAATATTTGATTCAAGATATATATTGATTGATGTTACAGGGATAAAATAGTAATTATGGACTTTCAAATCATAGAAGATAGTAGACATTATTTCTTACTTAATTCTTTTGATGCATTGTTATTTTCGCTGCAGTTGTTGATCTAAATCTTGTGGTCCATAATATTTTATCTGATTTGTTGAAGACTAACGATAAATTGTTCTTTATTATCTTAGTCATAATATTATTTACTGGACTAGTTGAGCTCATCCTTTTCATCTATTGTCCTCTTCAGGAAATGAGAATGTCGCAGGAACTAGTCGGGGGACAGAGTGATGGTCCGAGTTAGAGCAGTAGTAGTCCTCACTATTTCTAATAAATAGTGTGATAATAATTGTAATGAGGACTTAATTTGAATGTTAATATTTTTTACATATTTGTATTGACACTCACAGTTGTATGGTCGTATTTTGCACGACCGTGTGATATAAAAGATTGTATTTGGATTATGTACCATGTATTTGGCGACTTGGAATGTGTTGGGTTGACTGGACCTATTCTGGGGGCGTTATAGTTGGTATCAGAGTTTAGGGATATGATCTCTGGCGGAGATCGGGGAATAGAACTAGGAGGGGAGAGACGATTAAATCCTTCACTAGTATGTCCTACCTAAGCTTTTGTGGTATTTAATTGGTCAATCGGAGCATAGGGTTAATATGTGATATGTTAATTCATTTAATTAACCATTATTTTATGGCAGTATTTGAGAATAGCAGCTGAGAATGTTAACAATAGAGTGAATGAGACCGTGGAGACACCTTTAATCACCAACCAGGAGAACGTGCAACAGGAAGGCAATGTTCATCCTGAAAACAACACTGATCAGACGATAAACGATGAGTTGTTTAGAAGCTTTTTGCAGTTTATGCAAAACCAGACGAGGTAGACTCGTGTGCAAAATACAGGTGGAGATAATAACAACACGCGAATTGTCACTGCCAAACAGTTCAAAGAGTTAGGACCCCCAGAGTTTCAGGGAAAGCCAGATCCAATCAAAGCAGAGACGTGGGTTAAGCAAATTACCAAGATATTTGATGTCTTGGGATGCACGGAGGAACAGAAGGTTCCATTCGCCACCTTTATATTCCGTGGAGAGGTAGATTACTGGTGGGAGTCTGTGAAGCGTACCCAGCCTGCCGCACTCAAGATGTCTTGGGAAGCATTCCAAAAACTGTTCAATGACAAGTACTTTTCTTAAAGTATTCGTCATATGAAGGAGGTAGATTTTATCAGACTAGAACAAAACAACATGACTGTGTCCCAGTACGAGGCTAAGTTCGCGGAGTTATCCAGGTTTGCACCTCATTTGGTAGGGAATGAGGAACGTATGACGCGGATGTTTCTGAGAGGTTCGAAACCCGAAATACGTCAATACCTCATTTCTCACAAATTTTCTTTATATTCAGATGTTGTGAATAGGGCTCAATTATTAGAGCGGGATAATGAGTCTGTTCAACCGAGGGACCACAATCAGGGTCGTACCGGTGGCAGCAGTCATCGAAGCAATGACAACCAGCGGGGAGGAAAGTATGACATAAGCGGTAACCACTCCGGTGGTAATCGTGGCCATGATAGTAGAAAAAGCGAATCAGGAGGAGATTTCAAGAAGAGAAGGTACAACAATGAGAACGTGAAGACGTTGACATCACCACCATCATCAACTGTTTCTAGGGGAGGAGAACGACCACCGGTCGTATGCTATAAATGCGGGAAAGAGGGACACATTAGCCCAAACTGCCCACAACAATTCAAAGCATACTATAACTGTGGAAAAGAAGGACATATAGCTCGAGATTGTCCTGTAGCGAAATCAAGTCCAGCGGGGGAGGTGATTCCAAAGGCAGTTTCGGACAAGTCAAAGTCGGTGGTTCCTGGAAGAGCGTTTGTCGTGACAGCCCAAAATGCGAGGAACCCACACGAGGTGATTACGGGTAAGCTAATCATAAACTCTTGCGAAGTTTACACCTTGTTAGATACCGGTGCTACCCATTCTTTTATTTCACCTGCTTGTGCTCAACGATTAAATTTGACACCTGAGAAGTTAGACTTTGACTTATCTGTTGAAACTCCTTTAGGAGAAACCTTCGTTACATCTACAGTTTACAAATCTTGCTTGATTCAGATTGGTACCCTTACCTTACCTGTTGATCTTATATCTTTGAAAATACTTGCGTTTGACGTAATTTTAGGAATTGACTGGTTAACCACTTACCATGCCAAAATTGATTGTTTTAGTAAGGTTGTTAGTTTTTATATTCCTAACCAACCTGTTGTGCGAATCCAAACAACCAAACCACTAAAATCAGTCAATGTCATTTCAAGTCACAAAGCTATTCGTTTATTGAAAAACGGATGTCAAGCTTTCTTAGCTCATGTCACTGATCTAAACTAAAATACGTCAGATTTGAATAATATTTTTGTTGTTAATGAGTTTTCTGATGTATTTTCCGAAGAACTTCCCGGTCTACCCCCAGAACGTGAAGTTGAATTCTTTATTAACCTTGAGCCCGGTACAAAACCCATTTCTAAAACTCCATATCGAATGGCTCCTATTGAATTTCAGGAGTTAAAGGTCCAACTACAGGAGTTGTTAGACATCGGTTTCATTCGTCCTAGTACGTCTCCTTGGGGTGCTCCTGTTTTATTCATAAAGAAGAAAGACGGGAGTATGCGACTTTGTATTAACTATCGGGAGTTGAACCATGTCACCATCAAGAATAGGTATCCGCTACCTCGTATTGATGACCTATTCGACCAGTTGCAAGGAGCAAAAATTTTTTCAAAGATCGATCTTCGTTCTGGATATCATCAGCTGAAGATTAAAACTGAGGATATTCCGAAGACTGCCTTCAGAACTCGGTACGGGCATTATGAGTTCTTAGTCATGTCTTTTGGATTGACTAATGCTCCTGCTGCTTTCATTGATATGATGAACTGTGTATTCAAGGAATATTTGAATCAGTTCGTGGTTGTCTTTATTGATGACATCCTCATCTATTCCAAAAGCCGTGAAGATCATGAGCACCACTTGAAACTGGTACTTCAAAGACTTCATGAAAATATGGTATCTAAACATGGAGTATCAATTGACCCGACGAAGATTGAAACAATACAAAGTTGGGAGCAACCAAAGTCGGTAACTGAAGTGCGTAGCTTTCTGGGCTTAGCGGGTTATTATCGGAGTTTCGTGGAGGGATTCTCTCGAATCGCTACTCCATTAACTCAACTGACTCGGAAAGATACAAAATTCGTTTGGAGCGAGGAATGCGAGAAGAGCTTCCAAGAGCTCAAGAGGAGACTTATCTCGACACCTGTTCTGACAATACCATCTGATTCAGATGGATTTGTTATCTACAGCGATGCTTCGGGCAAAGGGTTAGGATGTGTTCTCATGCAACATGGGAAAGTCATAGCCTATGCCTCGCGACAACTCAAGGAGTATGAGAGGAATTATCCTACTCATGATCTAGAGTTGGCAGTAGTCATTTTCGCATTGAAGATCTGGAGACACTACCTATACGGGGAGAAAGTGGAGATTTATATGGATCATAAGAGCCTTAAATATTTCTTCACTCAAAAAGAACTCAACATGCGGCAACGACGTTGGCTTGAGCTGTTGAAAGATTACGATCATACCATCCAATAGCATCCGGGAAAAGCGAACGTGGTAGCTGACGCGTTGAGTAGAAGATCATATGCGGGAACGAGTGTGATGATGTCAAGTATATGCGTAGAACCAGCTTTGATTGATAAAGTTAAAGTTGCTCAAGCTACGGATCCGGAGCTGATGAAGATGAAGAAGAAGGTGCAAGAATGTAAGGTTCCAGAAGCAAGAATCGATGAAGAAGGAATACTCCGAGTCAACTCCAGACTTTGTGGTCCTAACGATTCTGATTTGAAGTATAGAATCATGATGGAGGCACACAACACACCATTTGCAATCTATCTTGGGAGTATCAAAATGTATCGTGATCTTCGACATACATTTTGGTGGAACAATATGAAAAGAGAGATCACGGAGTTTATTTTGAGATGTTTAACTTGTCAACATGTAAAGGCGGAGCATCAAGTGCCAAAGGGTCCATTACAACCACTGGAGATTCCGAAATGGAAGTGGGAACACATTACCATGGATTTTGTTATGGGTCTTCCCAAGGTTTTTCAAGATATAGATGCGATTTGGGTTATTGTTAATAGATTAACCAAGTTTGCTCATTTCTTGCCGATACGGAAGACCTATTCCCTTGAACAACTTGCTCGTATGTACGTGATTGAGATTGTGAGGTTGCATGGCATGCCAGTATCCATAGTTTCGGATCGTGACCCAAGATTCACTTCACTATTTTGGGTTAGTTTGCAGAAAGCTATAGGCATGGACTTACGATTCAGTTCGGCATATCATCCTCAAACGGACGAGCAATCGAAAAGGACTATTCAAACTCTTGAAGATCTATTGAGACTCTGTGTTCTAGACTTCAAAGGGAGTTGGGATAAGTACCTACCATTAGTGGAATTCTCCTACAATAACAGTTATCAAGCAAGTATAGGTGTGGCTCCATTCGAGGCGTTGTATGGGAGAAAGTGTCGTTCTCCAGTATGTTGGGATGAGGTGGGTGAGGCAACATTATTGGGACCGGAGTTAGTACGTATGACTACGAAAAAGATCCAAATGATCCGACAAAGTATACAAACGGCATAGAATCGACAAAAGAGTTATGCGGATCTTCATCGAAAGGACGTGGAATTTAATGTTGGGGACCATGTATTGTTACTTGTTGCTCTGTGGAAAGGAGTTACGAGGTTTGGGAAGAGAGGAAAGCTCAATCCACTATTCATTGGTCCATTTAAGATTCTTGACCTAGTAGGAAATGTGGCTTATAGACTCGAATTACCTCCAAGCATGTTTCGTGTTCATAACGTGTTTCACATATCTGTGTTACGTAAATATGTGAAAGACCCGAGCCACATTATTGAGTTAGAACCGGACGAGATAGCCGAAGATTTAACGTATGAGGAGGTACCTGTCAAGATTTTGGATAGGAAGGAGCATGTCCTACGCACAAAGGTTATACCACAAGTCAAAGTTTTGTGGAGGAACCATGCTATTGAGGAAATGACCTAGGAGTTGGAATCGGAAATGAAAGCGAGGTATCCTCACCTTTTCGAAACACCAGGTACGTACGTCAATTTTGAGGACAAAATTTCATAAGGAGGGGAGGTTGTAAGACCCCAACTTTTATGAATAAAAAATTGAATTTTCTCTATATATTATTTTGAAATAGTCAGGGGTTAATTTGATAATGTGAAATGTTATGGGTAAAATACGTAAATATTTTAAATATGCAAGTGGTTATAAAATATTCATTGTTGTCGGAGAATATTCGTTTGGTCGTGGAATATTCTTGCTGTCGCAGAATATTCGTACGACGGCGCAGCCATTTGTGGGCCCTATAACGGAAAACTGTCGGATGAAAAAAACGACAAGAATAAGTTTTTTATACATAACGGCGTAGTTGTTACTGTTAACACTGTTGGAATACCCGGTGGATAAAGTAAAGTAATACGCGTTGTTGCACAGTAGCGCACGGTATTGCACAGTATTTTTCTATTATTGTTAATTCAATAATTGTCACTGCATAATTTTTTTCATTATCAGATCAATAATTCATATTAATTGAATAATATTATTAGATAACATTATTGGTAATGTCTAAGGAAGTTCTGACTAGGAGGGGTTATTTAATTGCGCGCCAGTAAGGAGAAATTCTTATCGAAAGGCCCCCTCTTTCCTAGGAACGACCTGGTTGTCAATATTATAGTTTTGTAATATTATTTATGAATAATTAATTATTGATTTATATGATAAGAAAATATTTATTTTTGTGGATATAAAAGTAGGAATTAGTATTGAGGTATTTTTATCAGTAGTTTGGTGTGGAAAATCATCCGTTTGTGGATTTCGGACAATTTATGTTTGGAATTTGAAAAAACTTTCTTCTACAAAGTTGTAGAGAATTAAATTTTCTATGGAAAGGTAATAAGATTTGTATTTTTCTGATAAAAGGGTTATTTTTCATGAATTATTGAAGTTCTAGAATTTTGGATCGGAAGTGATTTTTGGGGTTAAAAATATTTTTTTAAAGAAAAATGTTTTTTTTAATGGGAGGTGGGCCCCACTGGTGGCTGATGGATTTTAGTCAAGAGGTGGGCATGGAATTTTTTTTTAAAAATATTATTTTATTAAATTTTCTGTTTTGGTGTTCTAAGCATTTTTCTATAAATAAGGTGCTTAGTTAGAATTTAAAAATCACACCAGAATCAGAAGTTTTCTCTCTCTATAATATCGAGCGTATTTTTGTGAGTATTCCGATACTTTGAGTGTTACTATTCAGTATAAGTTTCCTTTAGTATTATATCTGATATTCTAGTTCGAAGTACTGTTCTTTTGAGATAAGGGATGTTATTTTTTTTCGTAAGTGATGTTATTCTTTTCAATATCACTATACCAAAATATTGGCATGAATTTTATTGTGAAATTCTTATTTTTTCTCTCGGGGTTACTATTCACGTATACAGCACTATTCACGTACATTGCACTATTCACGAAAAAATTAAATTTTTTTCTATTTGTCCAAGTTGGCTATTATGAGTTCTATCTTTGATTGGATCCAAGTTTTGATCTTTATTCTTGAATTTTGCTCCACAATTAATTATTATGGAGTATTCTTGAACTTGGATAAATTAAATTACGAATCCCTAATTTTTGTCCTTTATCTCACTGGATTCGTTCTTTAAAATATTTTTCATCATCTTCAGTCTTAAATGGTGATACAAAAGAATATATTTGGCCTGTAGAGCAAAGATGGATGATTATTTGATGAATATCTTTGGTCTGTAATGCAAAGATGAATGATTTTCTGATGAATATATTTGGCCCGTAGTGCAAAGATGAATAGTTGATTCAAGATATATATTGATTGATGTTACAGGGACAAAATATTAATTATGGACTTTCAAATCATAGAAGATAGTAGACATTATTTTCTACTTAATTCTTCTGATGCATTGTTATTTTCGCTGCAGTTATTGATCTAAATCTTGTGGTCCATAATATTTTATCTGATTTGTTGAAGACTAACGATAAATTATTCTTTATTATCTTAGTCATAATATTCTTTACTAGACTAGTTGAGCTCACCCTTTTCATCTATTGTCTTCTTCAGAAAATGAGAATGTCGCGGGAACTAGTCGGGGGACAGAGTGATGGTCCGAGTTAGAGCAGTAATGGTCCGAGTTAGAGCAGTAATAGTCCTCACTATTTCTAATAAATAATGTGATAATAATTGTAATGAGGACTTAGTTTGAATGTTAATATTTTTTATATATTTGTATTGACACTCACAGTTATGTGGTCGTATTTTACACGACCGTGTGATATAAAAGATTGTATTTGAATTCTGTACCATGTATTTGGCGACTTGGAATGGGTTGGGTTGACTGGACCAATTCTGGGGGCGTCACAACTGTGATAATATTCATAGCCCAAGGAATTAATTAGAGAGCCCAACACATTATATAAGATGATCTAACTCACTACAAGAAAAGAGGCTATCAGCGACCAAATATATCAGCGACCGCAAAATACGGTCGCTAGTGGTGGAATCAGCGACCGCCTTTGGCGACCATCATAAAATCTGGTCGCTAATTTATATCTGCGACCGCATGCGGTCGCTAGCCGGTCGCAGGTGTGTTTTTTCCGCCTAAAAATTGGCGTGAATTGTTCGCGGTCTTTTCTTCAGCGACCAAGGAGTGACAGCGACCGCATGCGGTCGCTGATATATCCACGTCATTAAAAACTAGCGACCGTATGCGGTCGCTGAAAGCGGTCGCTGATGCTCTTAAATGTTCTCAGCAACAGGCCTGGACAACAGACGCGAAACGGAAAGAAAAAGAGGGAGGCAGAGAAGGAGAGAAGAGGGAGAAGGGAGAGAAGAATAGGGAGAAGAGGTGCCGCCCATTGCTACCGTCTCGCTGCCACCGCCCGCTGCTATCGTCGCCGACATTTAGGTATATATTAGTTATACTATGAATGATTTTGGTATACAATGAATGATTAATTTGGGTAATGTATACATATATGCATTGATATGTTGCTATGAATATATATATATATACATATATACATGTTATTATATTGATTTGTTGCTATGAATATGTATATATATATACATAAATTTGATTAATTTGGTGTATGTATACCCCATTGTTAAGAACCCTTAATTAGGTTTAATTTGGATAATTTGATTTAATTTGGGTAATTAGGTTTAATTTGGGTATTGTATACTATATATATATTCTTTGTAACATTACTAAGTTACCATTTACTTAGTTGTCAACTAATAAATAAATAAAAATTTGTGATCACATATGTATTTAGTGATCATTTTGGATGACTAATATAGAGTACTGATTATAATTTTATAATTGTAATAGCCAACCCAACCCAATATAGAGTACTGATTTTCCAATATGCAAACTTAGATGCTATATTATGAATTAGGTATTAGGAATCCCAAATAATTTTAAACAAGTCTACCATAAATTAAAAAGCACAGCCTTTACTTGGCTTAATTACCCACCCAATATCAATGAATCTTCTCTTTTTCTTAGTATCTTATTTTTCTTAGTTAAAAAAATAAATTATAAGTCAACAAACTCTACCACCCACGGCAACGTACAAGAAATATTACTTCTTGACACATTCAAATGGAAAAGGTATGGTTTCAATAAAATAGTGTAATAATAAGTTAAAAAGCTAATATTATAAGTAAGCAAATTCACTAAATTTCTCTCTACTGTTGGATGGATGAGAATTTATTTACGACCAACGAATAGGAGGCATACAACCCACATATATAATCACATACAGTTTACTTAGTTTGCATAACAGAACAGCTAGAAAATAGTGCCTAATATTTTTAGGTACAAAACACAATCTTAATATAACCTACTACAAACTTGCTTCAAAAAAGAATAAGAAAATGACTGACATCCAAAAGAATAGAGCATCGGATGAACTGCCTCTCCGAGTCTTCTCTATGTAAGCTCCTCTTCTTCACATATAAAGCATAGACTATTAGTATCAAATATAAAGGGTTATCTAGGAAGCAAAATTAATTAAACACTAAACAAAAAGAACAAGAATGAAATTGATCTAGTTGAACTGTTATAATGGGAAGATGTTATAGGTTCAAGGGGCTTAGGTTATGTTAACAAGAATAATCTATGATCCTATAGAAGAACTATGACTAATCAAGTTAGGATTCTACAGCTATATCATAAATCCAGGCAGGACGGAAGTATTCAGACAAGAGAATTAAATGCGTCACCAATCAACTAGTTTCCTTTGAAGCTTGAAGATGGGAGAAGTATGGTTTGAACATGTATGGTTGGAGCTGTGTTGTTGTTTGAAGACCCTCAAACAATAACAGCTTACATGTATGTTGAAATGTTAATCATATACGTGTATATGCTCAAGTCATATGTTTACAATTATGCTTAAATGTTAATCATATGCTTACAAGTATGCTCAAGTCATATGCTTACAAGTATGCTTAACGCATATGCTTACAAGTATGCTCAAGTAATATGCTTACATAAGGATACATCTATATGTATTTATATGCATCATAAATGACATTGGGCTGAATTGTAAATATCTAACAAGGGGATACAATAATTCTTGTTTGCAATAGGTACCGTGGTATCATGGACCTTTATTCAGACCGAAGTTGGATGAGAAAACGAAAGTCAAGTTCCCAAATAGGTGCTACAACTGAATTTAGAACTGGTTGTCAAGTGTTTCTAGATTATGCATATAGTCATCCGGAATGTGTGAATGGTCAGAACAAGATAAGATGCCCTTGTTTGAAGTGTAAAAATCAAAATTATATGGACAGAGACATAGTAAACTATCATTTACTTGTTTCTGGGTTCATGAGAAATTATGAAGAATGCTGGTGGGCACATGGGCAGAGAAGAGATAGTGGCTATGCACAAGTACACACTCCGGGCAGCAGTACCCATCGTATGAATGCCATGGTCATATTAACTTGTTCAAGTGTCGTTGGTTTGATTCAGAAAAAGGGATACGTGTTGACAGACATGGAATCGTCGATATTGACCTCCATAGGTCTGCGTACTCCAACGAACCATTTGTTTTACCAACTCAAACAGTACAAGTATACTACACTCCTAGTCCTATTAGGAAAAGGGATAGACCGCCTACAGATTGGCAAGTTGTAATTCATACTCCCGCGCGCAGTCGTGTAGAAGTAGTTGATGGGGAGATTTACCAAGAGCATATGCTTCATGCTCAAACTATAATAAATGTGGAGGACGACAATGAAGTAATCTAGTTAGATGGTGGAGATGAACCACATGAATTAGATCCTGAGTCAATACTTGTGTTAGATGACATTGATACTGAGGAGGAAGAGTTACTAACTGAATCTGACACTGAATCTGAAGCAGATGATGGTTATGAATCTGCAATACGTATACAAGATGATTCTGAATCAGACATTGACACTTGAACAAATGAAATGTATGTTTAGCATTACATGTTTAGCATTTTCTGTCATTATTGTCATTTTATATTCATATATATACATGTAATCAAATATAACTCATACTAACATCTTTATATCACTGACATGTTTATGTACTTAACTATTTAAGTGCAATTTCCTGTCATTATTGTCAATTTATATTCATATATACATGTAATCAAATAGAACTCATACTAACATTTTGAAATTTGTAATATATAGATGGCTTCTGAAGCAGCGCAGAAAAAGCGCGGCTTGGGTAGGGGGCCTAATCATGTGCCCAAGGCCCGTACTAATCCGGATGATCGGATTCTTATTCAGATTCGTCCTCCTCCGAATAGCACGTACGTCCCGCATCATTTATATATAAGCATTTTAGATTCCATTTATACAAGATATATAACTAATGTAAATTGCTTTAATATATCTACTTATCTTTGATGTAAATTATTGTATATTATAGTGATTTTTCAGATAATAAGATCGTCAAGTGCATATCACAATTGTGCTTACAGAATTGGCCCACACCTGTGATTACGTGGGCGACCACACCTATCGCCCACAAGGATGCAGTTTGGGCTGAATTTCAGGTATTTCTTTTAATTATGATAGATAATATAATATTCTAAGGATAATTGTTTAATAGTGTTGGATTATATGTTAAAAGTATCATTTTAATATTATTATTGTTATTTTATTTGCAGAAAAGGTATAGATGGGAAAACGCGCAGGCTTCAGTGATACAGACACTATTTTGGCAGAAGTGCGCCGCCCGCACCAAAGACAATTTGAACAAAGAACGACAAAAAGCCCTTCACAATGCATCGATCGACCATCCAGGCCAGGGTGAGGATTACATGCATGAGCATAGCCCCTGGTGGTGCACCCAGTCCATATGGGCTGAGATGTGTGCCCAATGGAGAGATGAGACCTGGGTCAAAAGACGCAAGACTGCCGCCACTAATAGATCCTCGGGTGTACCTGATGGCGAAAAGGCTAAAGGAACCTACAGAGGCGGCAGTATTTCACAGTTGCAGCATATCACTGCCAGGGTACGTATGAATAGTTTTAATATGTTTGCAATTATAAATTGTAGAATATCACATGTGTACTTAGTAATATTGGAATATATTTTGTATAGGAGTCTCAGTCTCAAGGTCAGCCTATCCATTGGCTGGATGTGTACGTGGCCACCCGTGATGGTCTGCCTGATGCTGTCCACATAGCGGTAATAAGTTTCAACAACTTAATCTTGCTTATCAAGTTTTACGTCATTCTTTAGAATTTTACCAATTTATTTTTAACTATTTAATTGTTAACATGATGACAGGATACTTATAAGCTTTTATTGAATGAGCGCTATCCTGAAGGCACCCCACGTCCGCCAATTGATCAAGAATTGTGGGAGAGGGCGTCTGTTGTGAAGAAGAACTACGTCAAAGGTCAAGGACAACGACGACGCCCATCCTTCAGTGGCTCAGGCAGCTCTGCTACCCAGTCTTCACAGTCATCGA
This sequence comes from Panax stipuleanatus, assembly GCA_020205555.1. NCBI lineage: Eukaryota > Viridiplantae > Streptophyta > Magnoliopsida > Apiales > Araliaceae > Panax > Panax stipuleanatus. The sequence continues at coordinate 21,291 of JAINUT010000540.1, forward strand.
GTCATCCAGCCATTCATACTCCTGCTGACTGTGTGAGAGCTATATGTCAAGATCGCGATCTTCTAAAGATACTGGGCGGGCATTTGGCGGCTCTGAGTGCTGATGAGTTAGCTGATGCAGTGGCGGCAGCAGCAGCAGCATCACAGCATGGGCATGGCGACGAGGTAATCAATCTTATTTATTACAATCAAAGTAGTGACTTATATATATATATATATTGTTGTGTTTAAAAACAACTGTATATTGTCGATCGTAACACCAGTATCAACATATATACTATATTATATGTAATTTGTTTTATTTTTTGTTAATTACAGGGTGATCAAGATCAAGGAGAAACTAATTTGGACAATGATGCTTGACGACTGATTTAGTGTTGTTTTGTAGTTATTTGAGAATCTTATACTTTTATATTCATTCTTTGGATGTCTGTATGTTGCTTAAAGATTATATTTGTTTATATTTATTCAATTTATATCGGTTTTTAAAGGTTTATATAGTTTATATATAATTTATATACTAGTTTGGTGTATGTGTCGGTAATGGACGATGGATGTTATATTGTTGTGAATGTTTATGTGTTGGGATAAAGCAGGTACAAAACAGGTATATAAACTGTACCTGTACAAAACAGGTACAGTTTTTTGGGAATTCGACAAAACAGCAAAATTCTGGTTCTAATGTTTTTTTACATCAGCGACCGCATGCGGTCGCTGATAAGTATAAAGCAGTCGCTAATCATATGGGGATTTCAGCGACCGCATGCGGTCGCTGATTGCAGTCGCTGACACGTGGCACACGTCAGCCTGTGGCCCTGAACCATGCTGACTCATTTTAGCGACCGAAAGGACAATAACGGTCGCTAATTTCGGTTGCAGATAATGCGGTCGCTAATAGTGGTCGCTGATGTGCATTCTAGCGACCAGATTTTATGCGACGCATATCAGCGACCGCAAACGGTCGCAGATGGTTATCTGCGGCCGCATGCGGTCGCTGATATGCGGTCGCAGATAGGCTTTTTTCTTGTAGTGACTAAGCCCACCAAAGGTAGGAAATTATTGAACTCTAATGACATATTTAATTTACTTGAATATGGTAAGTCTAATTGGGTTATGTAAGTGAATTAATATTATTGATGGATAATAATATGAAAATATCAATAATGATGAGAAATAGTTCAAGAAATAATAGAATTAATAGACTAATGAGGTTATATTATTTAAACAAGCACAATTATTTAATTAAGCATGTGACTTGTAGATAAATTGAATTAAGAGAAATTAAATTATTAAACTAGGCCAATGTATCATGTATATGACAAGTATAATAATGACCCAATTTAATTATTGTTAGAAGCCCAAACTTATTTTGTTAATAAGCAAATTAAGAAAAGGCAAATCCAAAAGAAATTAAAAGAGTGGCCCAAGCTAAAGCCCAATTAGGGAAATGATATATTGGTCATTAATAAAACTTAATATAAAACAATTATGAAAGTAGAATAATGGCCAAGTGGTCGGTTTTTGGTGAGAGAGGATAAGGGAGATGTATGTAACTATTGCATTCACTTTATTAGGTAAATTGCTTTTGTGGTGTCAATTAATAAATGGAGCTAACACAATTGGGTTTGCTTGCAAGTAATATCAAGAGATAAGGAAGAGAATAGTAAGTCATTTGGCCAGATAAGATAGAAGAAAAAGAAAAAGAAATGAAGATAGAAAAGAGATAAGATAAGAAAGAGAGAGAAAGAAAAAGCAAAGAAAGGAACGGGAAAAGAGGGAGAGAAAAGAGGAGGGGGTGGCAGCCCTAGAGAGAAGGAGGAGAAAAAAAAATTCTCCATAGAAGAAGAAGAAGAAGAAGAAGAAGATCAAAGCAAAGGTAAAATCCTAAACTAATCTATACATTTTAGTTGGTTCATAGGTACGAGTTCAATTCCTTGTTATTCGTAATCTCCTTGAATTTTCGGGTTAGATTCCTTCCTTTGATCAACGTTAGCCACCCAAGTGTTTGGCCTCTAGAAGTGATCCACCAAGGAAGATGAATTATCAAGAAGAAGGGTGGTTGTCTTAGTTTTCTATCCTCTATAGAAAAGGAGTACTCTCCAACAATTGGAATTTCATCAACTGATATCTATTATAAGACTCCTCTTATATAGATATTGGTCAACTCTTCTAATCCTATTAGACATAGGATTTTATTTAATTAATTAAACTCCTTTAATTAATTTAGGCTTCCCACCACATTAGGAATAATTAATTAAATTTATTTAATTAATTTGTCTCCTAATCTTATTAGAAATAAATAAGAGTACTAATATTAAATTAATTACTAAACTCCTTTAGAAATTAAAATAATTATAATTATAATAATATTAATAAGACTCCTCTATTAATTTATATTTAATATTTTCAAAATATTTAAATAATAAACATTAAGCTATTTAATTTATTCTATCACTATAGATTAAATTAATTACACTTAATGCATTATTACGATTATGTCATTACCTTTTTAAATAATTATTCTTCATTTTATGGTGTGACCCTTTAGGTTCTCTATATTAAATCGGTTGTGAATAAATCAATTAGAATAATTCTAATCTTATTTAAATAAATAAATTAAACTAATAATCTATTTAAATAAATAATATTTATTCTACAATAGGGATAAGTCTCCATAACGATCAACGACTTTTCAGATAATATAGATTTCAACATTAATTATAAAAGAACCTGTTAGTAAATAGTTACCGTACAATTCAATCTTACCATCATACAATGTCCCAATTAAATATAAGACATAGAATTACTGTCAAGTCTTATTTTATTCAATTATATGTATTTCGATTAGAAAATGTACAACTCCAAATAATGCAAATTAAAAACCCCTTTTTAATTTCATTCCACCTTGACCAAGGATTCCTGGGTTGTCATTTAACGAATCACATAGGACATATCTCCTCTTTTACTAGAGGTGGTAGATTCTTTATTGATCATACATTATCTCCATATGTAACTCATTATACCCAAGCATACCCTATATATACCCTAAAGGGCCTTAAGGAATAAGTCAAAATATAATTTGTTACATACAAGATACTATGATGATCTCAAGTCCAAGGATCACTTGTACTGCTATCACATTAGGAATTTCTATTGACAGGCGAGTAAAACTCCATTAGGTATTCCATAGCGAGTCACGTTCAGTGAACTTATTCTCCAATAAGCACTTACATACTTGTTTTAGTGTCTCCACACAAATGACAATGAGATCAGTCATCCTCATCCAATGAGCAAGTAACATATGTACCTATCTATCCGGATTTACTAATCTCCTTTTTAGTAATCCCACGATTGTGAACTATTTTAGTTTTTAAGTTTTATAAGAATTTAAATCTCATTACCATGATCATCATCATGATTCTAAAAGCATTGCTTAAAACTATGGGTTATTTACATATTATAAAAATAACACCATGTATATAATTAAATGTCTTAAATGAATATTTATTAATAAATAAATAAGATTGTTTACAAAGTATGTGCTTTATCATCATAATTGGCTTGTATGCACACTACTATCAAGTATCAAAAGAATAAAGAGATAAAATTACAGTTTGTTGTTCGTGGGTATCCGGCACCATCTCCATTCAATAGAAAGCTTGAAGACTTTATTGTTTGGAGTGTTTTTGGGTGGTGAATTAAGTTAATTAGGTTTCTCAACCTAATTAAAGGTAAATTTGCATTCTCTTGATTTATTGTGTAACCTCAAGTTTTAGGGCATAAAACTTGGGAGAATTATTGTAAGCCCATTATTAGTGATATAGTGGAGATTCGGAGTTCGGCCTGTGATTTTTCTCTTTAAGGGTTTTTCACGTTAAATTTGACGTTTTGCTTGTGGATGGTTATTTGTTATTTTTGTTCTCATAATTGGTTTTCTTGATTTCCTATTTAATTGCACAAAGACGAAAAAGTAATTCCTGCGATTGAGATTATTTTAGGCGTATTTTTCCCAACATATAACTCCCTCCGTTCCATAAAGAGTTCGGTTTAAAAAATTGTAAGTCTTAAGAATACATTTTCCTTTTACGCTTAAAAAATATTCGGAATTTAATTTAGTAGTTGTCAAATGCTAATGAATTAATGGTAATACACTTGAAAATATTTTATCAAATACTACTATCAAAAGAAATGAGACTAATTTTTTAGAGAAAAAAAATCGCAAATAGAGCTCTCTTTTGAGAGAGTATTATCTCTGTCTATTAAATACAACACTGCTTCTCCGACAGAATTAGTAAACAAATAAGGTTTTGGCTAATCTTCTATTTTTGGTACCATTAATTCTACTTCTCTGACATAATTCTACGTCAATACATCACCAGCAAATACATCACTGCTTACATAATTCTACCAAAAATAATGTATTCATCAAATTGAAGTCTATGAAATTTCTAGTCCGTGCCTATACATCACCGCTTGCATAATTCTACCAACTTTTGTTTTGGCGCATTCACCATCTCCCTTTTCTGGACGAACCGAACGGAACGGAATGTATTTTTTATTTATTAAATTATGTATTGTCATGGTTGAACTACACTCTAAAAGAGCATATCCACTGACCCCAAAATAATGAATTCATTAAATTGAAGTCTATGAAATTTCAAGTCCGTGCCTATATATAAAGAGATGCAACTGATCCTCTCTTCATTTGTGCTTAATTTGATTTCTTTAGGTTAAGGAAGGTGTTAAAAAGCAGCTCCAACTCCAAGAATGGCAGCTATTTCATTCAACGTGAAGCACATTGTCAATGAATCCTCTTCGGGTCTGGAGCTGTTTCCTAGGGGACCAATTGATCACAAAGATCCAATTGATGAAGACAATCCTAATTGGGAATATTTGACAAGAAACTCGGTAAAAACTGCAGATCATTTTGTTAAAGGTGAGGATCATCCTTTTAAGTTTCTATTTTCTAGTAAAAATAAAATGGGAAAAAGTGATATTCGTAATTTCGAAATATTTAATAACGGAAACTCTTTGAGAATTATTGATGTTTCTCTCAAGAGAGACAACGAGTCTGAGTTTACTGTGAACGAACTTCATGTTGACATTGGACTTATAGTCAGGGATGATCAAGTTGTTATTGTCAATTATCGTAAGAAACTATTGAAGGATGAGAGAGCTAGTTTGTGTTACAAGTGCTATTTGTATTCTGACGATAATCCAAGTTTCAGTTGTGTAGCTGAAGATACTGTCAATGGGAAAGGTTTCAACGACTAAGTCTGTGTATGGTAAGATCTTAAGAAGAAGGCTGTGAAAGGAAGAAGAAGAAATTGTCTAAGAGTAGTCAATTTGCGTTTTATGAATTGTTATGTTTTATTTAATGATGTTGCAAGTTGTGTCTTTGTGTTTTATGTAATGTTAAAGTTTTATGTAACGATGTCGCTGCATGTGAAATAATTGTATCTGTGGTACAAGAACTAAATAAAGGGATGCGCTATTGTCGCTCATTAATAAATCTCATAATTCTATTATTTCACTCTTATTCAATACATAGGTATTACATCAATATAAATACATCAAGTTACTTAGATAAACAAAAACAAAAATTATAGCAAATCACAACTCGTTGCTCGACTCCTTAACACTGCCCCGCAAACTAAATGGGGATCTTGGAAACACTTTAGTTCAAAAACCAATTTTCCTTCATAAAAAATAAATTTTGTTATCCACCATGCAAGACTCAAAAGCTGCAAATGAGAGCCGATGTAGCTTAACAGATTAAGGGCACCATTCTATGACGGAATAAAGAATCCAATGTGATTTTTCGGGTCATGATCGAATGTAAAATACATTGTAAACGCCGGAATACCTTGTTTTTTGGCTTAAAATGATTTCATCTGCGAATGTACTTGCACACCAAAAAGTACATCTTGCATGACAACTTTGAATTCCTTGGTGAATAAGAACTATGTGTTGTCTGACTGAGGCCATCATCAATAATGAACGACAAGGATTTGTCATTAAATGAACTATGAACAAGAGAGTGAACTGATCATTCATATTAATGAGTCCTGCATTCTTAAATTCAAATGAAGGTTCAAAGAAAATTAACAAAGAGTTAGTAAGAACCTCCATGTGAGGTGGGAAAACCATGACTATTTGAGAAAAAATCATTTATAATCTGAGATTTTTAAAGTTGACAACTTGCTAGTACAAGAAGATTATCAAAATGTTATTTGCCCTTATAAATATTCAAAATCCAAAGGTATTTCCTTTCAACGATTATTGCTCATTGGAGAACAATGAGAAAGTTGTTGATAAAAGGGCTAAATAACACTTCTATTGAATGTGATAAAAAAATATGGGTTAAATAAACTTATGTCCCTCGAATTATGACCTCTTTTACACTTGTAACATTAATGTTTAAAACCTTACATTAGCATACTCCAAGTACACTTAAGTAAACAAAAGTGACCCTTAACACTGCCCCGCAAACTAAATGGGGATATTAGCAAATTTTATTATCCACCATGCAAGACTCGGCAAATGAGAGCTCATATAGCTTAACAAATTAAGGGCACCATTATATGACGGAATAAAGAATCCAATGTGATTTTTTGGGTCATGATGAAATGTAAAATACACTATAAACACCCGAATACCCTTACCACAAGATGAAGATTATCAAAATGTAATTTGCACTAATAAATATTCAAATCCAAAGTATTTCCTATCAACGATTATTGCTCATTGGAGAACAATGAGAGAGTTGTTGATAAAAGGGTTAAATGACACGTCTATCCTTCAAACTTTCAATGCGATAAAAAATATTTAAAATCGAGGAAATTAATTATTATTTTTAGACAAAATTATAAAAGTTTTAGAAAATAATTGTTATTTTGAAAAATGAGTAACATTTCATAAAAATATATGTTGAAAAAATTATTTTTTATAAATAAAAATGAGTAAAATTTCATAACATTTTCCCATAATCCCATTTTTTTTTCCCGCACCAACACATCGACAATGTCAGAAAAGTCATTCTCAACCCCGTCAACATTCAATTCATCAAATGGGGTAAGAGGATAATTAGCCAAAAATCCCATAAACGACTGTTCTGCCGTCGAGAATGACTCTAATAGTGATGGATGGTTGTTTGTCGTTAATAAATCCGTCCCCTATAAACTATTTTCTTTCGGTGCTTTAAGTAAGCATCCCCTTCTCTTACTATGATACATGAGATATACTAAAAGTGACATACGAAGTTGGTCACATAAAACTACCTTTTGCACTCATGTCCACAGTTATGAATGACACACGCGCACATTTACAGGTAGACATAGCCAACCTCTTTAAATAATATGGAAAGTTTAAGAAACACGGTAACACCATTATTGATGGAAGGGTGGAGGAGGGGCTAACACATTCCCTCTTAAGCAAGCCCCCAAACCCACAAATCCTGATGTTCTAAGATCAAAATTTACCGTCGTCAATGAGGCCTTTTATTTGAAATTAAAAAAAAAATCTGAATGAGGTTGTACATCAAATTAAAGCTTTACCAACTGGCAACTCAATAAATTTTCCTCAATCACGTAAAAATATTAAAGTTTTATAACCCGTCGAGATATATAAAACCTATTTTTCGCAAACATCACGTAGCAAATTGAATCACTCTTTTCCAAAATCTTGTGAAAAAATCGAGTGTCCACACAACTCTTCGATATCAGAGAGAAAATCAAAATAACCTCAATGATGAACTTGAGACTAACTAATGACCCACTAAAATAAATCAATCAATTTATAAAACTAGAGTCAGTCAACTCAGTAGAATATATTTATATATTGATTAGGTTTTAGTTTGATTCGTTGGTCCTTACGTAAAATTTTCTACCTCCTCCCTACAATAAACTAATAATAATCAAGTTGAATTGGCATGTCCTTTTACCAAACCTTTAAAGCAATGATCCTAAAAAGTAGGAGATATGAGATGATGGGAGAGAGATAATTTAAAGGTTCAAAAGGGGAAAATAAATAAGCTCACTTTTGGTGTTCACACTAAAAAATAATTGTCTTAGTTTCCTCCCGCTTTAGAGTATTCTCTCTCTCTCTCTCTTTCTCTCTCTCTCTCTCTCTATATATACTAGGGTTTACCCGTGCCTCCGGCACTAAAAACACTCAGTGTATTTATTTAATACCTAAAGATGAATCTAAATGAAAAATGTGAGTTGACAATGTGAAAAATATGAGTTGACAATGTGAATTTCTTAGGATGATTGCTTGTTTATTGTGATTGTATCTACATGCTCATTATTTACTTGTCCATCAAAATTCGCTACATGCTCATTATTTACTTAAATCATTAAATTGACAGCTCCAATATTTACATGCTCATTATTTACTTGTCCATCAAAATTCTCTACATGCTCATTATTTACCTAATACATTAAATTAACAGTACCAATATAAATAAAGTCTCTACATGCTCATTATTTACCTAATTGTAGCAATAATCCAAATTGCTCTGTGAAATGTATTCTATCTTATAACGTACTGCTATGATTGGAACGTGTAGTAATTGTGGTGTAACATAACAACATAGAGGCTGATTGACACTTCTGTCCCTCTAAGTTGCCACCTACTTTCAAAATCGTCCCTAAAGTACCATTTTCGTCAGTTAGGTTCTTAAAGTGGCATTTTATTGGCGTTTCTGTTCCTTCAACCTATTTTAACCAAAACCCGACCCATTTTGACCAAGTTTAACCCAACCCGACCCATTTTGACCCAATCCAAAATTTTAATATTTTAAAATATAATAGTATTTTTAAAATAAGTTTAAAATAATAATTATATTTAATATTTTTAAAAAATAATATATAATTATTTAAAATAAATTATTATTATTAAAATAATAATTATTTTAATATTTTAAAATAAAATAATTATTTTAAAAATAAAATATTAGTTTTTTATAAAAAGATTAATAATTATATTTAATATTCTAAAATAATTTTTTTAAATATTTTTTATTTTTAATATTTTAAAAGTAAAAAATATTTTTGTAAATACTATTTTTTAAAATAATATTTATTTTAGAATATTAAAAATAATAATTATTTTAGAATATTAAATATAATATTTATTTTAGAATATTAAAAATAATATTTAATTTATAATATTAAAAATAATAAATATTTTAGTTTTTTTTAAAAAATTTAAATAATTATTATATTTATATTTATATTTATTTTAATTTTAATGTTTTAATATTAAATTTTAATATAATAAAATAATTATTATTTTTAATATTCTAAAATAATTATTTTTGAAGGAAAAATAATATTTAATATTATTTAATAATTATTAAAAAATAAAATAATCTTAATAATTATTATTTTAAAAATTTTTATTTTAAAATTTAAAATAATCTTAATAATTATTATTTTAAAAACTAAAATAAGCTTAATAATTATTATTTTAAAAATTAAAATAATCTTAATAATTATTATTATTAAATAATAAGTTTTTTTATTTTTTTAATAAGTATTTCAGAATATTAAATATTATTTTTCCTTCATAAACAATAATTTTTAAAAATATTTATTTTAGAATATTTAAAATATTAAATTTTTTATAATATTAAAAGTAAATATTTAAAAATTAAAATAAATATAAATATAATAATTATTCAAAAAAATTTAAAAAAATTATTATTTTTAATATTCTAAAATAAATATTATTTTTAATATTTTAAAAGTAAATATTATTTTTAAAAATAATATTTACAAAAAAAAAATTTACTTTAAAAATATTAAAAATAAAAATTATTTAAAAAAATATTTATTTTAGAATATTAAATATAATTATTATTTTTATTTTTTTTAAAAAACTAATATTTTATTTTTAAATATTAAAAATAACTATTTTTAAAATTATTTTTTTAAATATTAAAATAATTATTATTTTAATAATAATAATTTATTTTAAATAATTAAATATTATTTTTTTAAATGTTAAATATAATTATTATTTTAAACTTATTTTAAAAATATTATTATATTTTAAAATATTAAAAATTTGGGTTGGGTCAAACTAGGTTGGGTTGGGTTAAACTTGGTCAAAATGGGTTGGATTTAGGTTAAAATGGGTTGAAGGAACAAGAACGCCAATAAAATATCACTTTAAGGACCTAACTGACGAAAATGGTACTTTAGGGACGACTTTGAAAGTGGGTGGGAACTTGGAGGGACAGAAGTGCCAATCAGCCAATTAATTTTCATGCACTGTCTTGCACTACTGATATTGTATTACTACATTAATGAATTATCTGTATCGGTAACACTACCTTATTTTAATAGGATGTGATATGAATCATGATCCTAAAACCCGTTAATGTATGGTTACACTCCTTAGAGAAAATATTTACTAAACCTATAAACTGCCCAACAAAAAAATAGCCAGTTACATTGAAAATCATCATATACTTCGTCCCAAGCAGCAATGACACTATCCAGAAAATAAGAAAAAATAAAGTAGAAATTTAAAACAAAAAAGAAGGGAAAAGTGAATTTTGATTCAAAGGAACCATATAACAGACGGAAACTACATAGTTCTTCAGATTGACATACCTTTCAATCTCCTGAGACATCTTATTTAGATTCCTTGTAGCCCCTTCAAGTGTCTGCCTCCTTACACTGACACTTAGGGCCTCAATACACACATTGTCAATATTGTGGGCCTCATCAAACACCACAACAGACTCTCTTTGCATCTCCTTCGATATTATCCCAGCAACCTTGGGATCAAGCAGGTACTGATAACTATAAACCACCACATTAGCAAATTGTACCATATGACGTGCTAAAAAGTATGGGCACCATCCTCTCTCTTTCCCAAATGATCTCAGATCCTGCAAGTTTTGTAATTATTTATAGCTTAAAAATAACTTTGGCAATAAACAAAGTGAGTGTTCATGCCTTGAATTTTAACTCTATGTTGTTCATAAATTTAACATACAAAAACATATGAGACTAATTGAACATTTGTGCCATGATAATGGATTTAATGAAGTTTGCAATCATACAAAGGCAGAAAATCAGAATACGTAATTTATAAGAAAACATATTGGAGTAAAGGATTGAAAAGAAAAATATGATCATACTCTCTTGGAAGTTGAAACTAATTCAGGTTCCTGTTGCAATAAAGATTAAAATTTGGACAAATATTTTACACAACCTGCAATCTATGAACTCTCCTCTCCGATGTAGAACACAGCACCCGAGATGATCATTTCTTAAACTACAAAAAATAGGGCTACTTATATTTAAACACAATTTTAACAGCTGGGTATACTAAAGCATACAAAATTAGTTGAACTACCGTGCATTTCCCAATAAATAATAAAAGCACGAATTATCAAAACAAAAGCATATTTCATACCAAACTAAAAAAAATGCTAAAAAAGGAGCAACTAAAATTGATTAAAATGAACCCCTTTTACATACATACTCATTTGAGCTTTCAAATTATATTGCAATTAAAGACTAAATTAAATTGCTAGTATATTTATATGGTTGCTTCATCTCAGCTTGAAATTGACTCAAAAGGTATTAAACTTTTAACTGATTATTTTTCTTTAAATAAAAAAGCACGGTCGTTTAATCGAAAACTTCCTCCCGCCTAAATCAGTAGAGAAAGTTTAAAGAGAAAAGAGGGAGGCAAGGGCATGACGTAGTTTAGTGATGCGAATGAATCACTGAAGGTAGCAATAGCAATGGCACTTTTCCGATCAAAGCTACTCCAAAAACCTAAACCTAAACCTCCTCCGCCACCACAGCCCACTAATCTTCCTTCTACCTCCTCTGCTCCTTTTCAACCCGAATCTCTCAAATAGAAACGAAAGGTTCTCTCTCTCTCTCAATCTCAAAATCGACCTTCATACTCTAACTTCGTTCAAATTATGGTGTCTGCAGGCGAAACAACGCAATATTACCATCTCCTTCAAGTGCAGCACACATTCTTCTCATCAAACGCATCATTAAGCTGCTAACAATTCCTTCAACAGGTTCTACATTCTTCCCCATAAATGAGAGATTCTTTATTGAAGCTTCAAAAAAAAATTGTTTTTTTTAAAAATACATAAGAATATATGACTGCAATAAGCAAAGTAAAGAAAATCAGGGTGAGATGGTAGAGTGATGGCTATTGTCGCAACCTTAAATGAGTTCAAGCAACTTGGATTTCCTAGAAAAGAATATTGAATCTTTATTATTGTCTACCACCACACCCAGTAATTCCATAGAAAAATAATGTAACTGACTTGGCCATTAATACAAATCCACAGGAGTTTGTTGACAGCAAAGGCCAAAAGACTCGTTGGAGGATGGAAAGGGATGTTTGCAGCAAAAGTTAAAATTTTAACTCGACTTTATGAAACCATAACCTAACCAAGTAGCAATTATTGTGTTTTCTTTTGCAACTCAGGATACAGCAAAATCCTTGTTGTTCAGGTGTCTTAAAAGTTTTAACCTACTTCCTTCCTCATTTGTTTGAACTATTTCTGGTCCATATTGGTTTTGTGATTTAAATAGAGCACTTCTCATTATAGGTGCACTCATTCTGTCACATTAACCAGATCATCCAACATGGCTCTTTATCTTCATACTGGTACCAAACAACAGCAACTACAAACAAGAGCAACTAAAAACCAATACACCATTTTCTAGTAAAATGTGATACTGGAGATTTATTAATTATTCTATGATTTCTTGCCATTCTTTGATCTATTACCAGATAAATTAACTTTCTGATCGCCTCTTAGAGGTGTTTTCATGCACTTGAATAGGCATCATTCCCCGAGCAAAATTTATAGACATCAGCCTTACCACCACAATGCAAGTCTTAAACTCGAGAAGTTATCTACAATTATGTTACATATACTTGTGATTTACATCCTCAGTTTCTTAGTATACTGAAAGCAATATTCTAATGGGACTATGGGACAAGATATTTTTTTATAAAGTTTAAATCATAATGATTCAGATAATACTAATGCTGTAATAATGAAGGTGAGAGTCAATTCCAATTTTCAAAACTACATAAAAATTGATAAACTATAGAGGAAAAGTCATGTTGTAACGACTCAAATTTTATCAAATACCTAGAATGAAGTCTACAGCTTAGTGTGACCAATTCACAAATTTAGGCTCCTCTATCTGCCAATAAAAAAATTAATGTAAACAAAAATGGAAAATATATTTACTTAAATGAGCGTATAGTGTCATCAACAAAGGGAAACACAGATAAGACAGAGACTCACACACCTAGATAGAAGAAACAATTTCACAGAGATCCACAAGAAAATCAACTGAGGCCCTAAGCTGCTCCATTTCATCTTCATTATTACTGTCTGCAGTTGTAAAAAGAAAATCAAACACTTCTAATTTTCACGAAAAACTTTTTCATCTTTCACTGTTATACAGTGCAGTTGTTCAAGAAAATTGAACAAACATCTTCCAAGAGATAAAAATTGACTCTTCTGCATGCTGCTTCTACTTAAAATGTCAGGACACTCGAGAATCTCAATTATCCACCTTAACAGTCACATAATGGTACTCAAATTATTTATTTCTCATTTCATTTTAACTTAATAACCTTACAGTACCTCTGTCCCCGAATGGAAGTCCGTCATTTCCATTTCATTTAGATCCCAAAATTGATCTAAGAAATTATTGTTAGTAGAATAATAAATCTAGGAAGTAACATAAATTAAAAATTGTAAATGAATAGGCAATTCACAGGCATATAGAAAAACTATGACTTTTAAATCAAGATATAATTCAAACTGCTTGCAAAATAACCAAGTTCAGTAGTAAATGTAGTAATTTATTTACCAGAAAAACATTGTTTGTGTGTAGAAACGTCTGCCCTCCTTCTCCTTCTCTCATTTAACCTTACGGTGAAATCAAAGTTGCTAAAATATCAAACAGATAAGCAGAGCACCAAAACCAAATGCAGAATAGTTTCAACTATATAGCAATAAACCCATTGGAAGATGGGTCGGGGGAGCTAGGAAAGTTAGTACATGTAGTGAGGTAGTTAGGAAAAAAATAGACTTACATTATTACATGCTTAAAGATAACTTCAATTTTAACTACAGTGATATGCATAATAAACAGATTGTCATCCTAATTTTCCCAATAATTTAAGAAAGGTTTTACCTTTATATAACCCTTTTCAATAAGAAACTGAGCAACCCCAAGATGATAAGGAAACAAAAGCCCAGCTGCAGAAAAACTAAACCCGGGACTCGAAACCGCCTTTCTTCCCCTCTCTGCCTCAACATCCTTCAGTCTCTGCTCCCAAACCACCTTCGGCTGCACTGAGTCCTCCAAAACCGCCGCAATCCCCTCTTTCATTTTGCTCCAATAGTAATTTTCTCCCTCCTTAAAATCATCCCTAAACATCCTAACATTTCGTCATTTGCATTGATGTCCTCGCCTTTTGCCTCAAGTCGGTTCTTGATTAATCGCGACATGAAGCTGAGGAAGAGCTCTCCGGTGGCCACGACCAGTGACTTCTTCTCCGGCAGCACCGGAGGCTGTGGCTGTGGATCGGTGGTGCGTTTGGATTTTGGTGAATAGGAAGCTTTAACGTTGAAATTGGGGGTTTGGGTTGGTGCTGGAAAGTAAATTCTGGGCTTATGGTTAGCCAACGAAAATATGTTTTAAGGGTTGGATTTATCCCAACTTTGGACTGTCGGGATATTCTAATAGGCTGAGCGGGAAAGTTTTTTTTTTCAAAAACACTTGTGTTTTATTAGATAGACTAGGGTTAACACGTGCCTCCGGCACTAAGAATACTCGTGTAATTATTTAATACCTAAAGATGAATCTAAATTAAAAAATGTGAGTTGACAATGTGAAAAATATGAGTTGACAATGTGAATTTCTTAGGATGATTCCTTGTTTATTGTGATTGTATCTACATGCTCATTATTTACTCGTCCATCAAAATTCGCTACATGCTCATTATTTACCTAAATCATTAAATTGACAGCTCCAATATCTACATGCTCATTATTTACTTGTCCATCAAAATTCTCTACACGCTCATTATTTACCTAAAATATTAAATTGACAGCACCAATATAAATAAAGTCCATACATGCTCATTATTTACCTAAATGTAGCAATAATCCAAATTGGTCTGGGAAATGTATTCTATCTTATAACATATTGCTATGATTGGAACGTGTAGTAATTGTGGTGTAACATAACAACATAGAATTAATTTTCATGCGCTGTCTTACACTACTGATATTGTATCACTACATTAATGAATTATCTATATCGATAACACTACCTTATTTTAATAGGATGTGATATGAATCATAATCTAAAACCCGCTAATGTATGGTTACACTCCTTAGAGCAAATATTTACTCAACCTATAAACTACCCAACAAAAAAAATAGCCAGTTACATTGAAAATCATCATATACTTTGTCCCAAGCAGCAATGACACTATCCAGAAAATAAGAAAAAATAAAGTAGAAATTTAAAACAAAAAAAGAAGGGAAAAGTGAATTTTGATTCAAAGGAACCATATAACAGACGGGAACTACATAGTTCTTTATATTGACATACATTTCAATCTTATGAGACATCTTATTTAGATTCCTTGTAGCCCCTTCAAGTGTCTGCCTCCTTACACTGACACTTAGGGCCTCAATACACACATTGTCAATATTGTGGGCCTCATCAAACACCACAACAGACTCTCTTTGCATCTCCTTCGATATTATCTCAGCAACCTTGAGATCAAGCAGGTACTAGTAACTATAAACACCCACATTAGCAAATTGGACCATATGACGTGCTAAAAAGTATGGGCACCATCCTCTCTCTTTCCCAAATGATCTCAAATCCTGCAAGTTTTGCAATTATTTATAACTTAAGAATAACTTTGGCAATAAATAAACTGAGTGTTCATGTGACGCCCCCAGAATAGGTCCAGTCAACCCAACCCATTCTGAATCACCAAATACATGGTACAGAATCCAAATACAATCTTTTATATCACACGGTCATACAAAATACGACCACACAACTGTGAGTGTTAATACAAATATGTAGAAAATATTAACATTCAAACTAAGTCCTCATTATAATTATTATCACACTATTTATTAGAAATAGTGAAGACTACTACTGCTCTAACTCGGACCATCACTCTGTCCCCCGACTAGTTCCTGCGGCATTCTCATTTTCTGGAGAGGACAATAGATGAAAAGGGTGAGCTCAACTAGCCCAGTAAAGAATATTATGACTAAGATAATAAAGAATAATTTATCGTTAGTCTTCAACAAATCAGATAAAATATTATGGACCACAAGATTTAGATCAACAACTGCAACGGAAATAACAATGCATCAGAAGAATTAAGTAGGAAATAATGTCTACTATCTTTTATGATTTGAAAGTCCATAATCAATATTTTATCCCTGTAACATCAATCAATATATATCTTGAATCAAATATTCATCTTTGCACTACGGGCCAAAGATATTCATCAGGTAATCATTCATCTTTGCACTACAGGCCAAAGATATTCATCAAATAATCATCCATCTTTGCACTACAGGCCAAAGATATTCTTTTGTATCACCATTTAAGACTAAAGATGATGAAAAATATTTTAAAGAACGAATCCAGTGAGATAAAAGACAAAATTAGGGATTCATAATTTAGTTTATCCAAGTTCAAGAATACTCCATAATAATTCATTGTAGAGCAAAATTCAAGAATGAAGAACAAAACTTGAATCCAATCAAAAATAGAACCCATAATAGCCAACTTGGACAAATAGAAGAAAATTTAATTTTTCCAGTGAATAGTACCGTATACGTGAATAGTGCTGTATACGTGAATAGTAATCCCGAGGGAAAAAGTAAGAATTTCACAATAAAATTTATGCCAATATTTTGGTATAATGATATTGAAAAGAATAACATCACTTACGAAAAAAATAATATCCCTTACCTCAAAAGAACAGTACTTCGAACTGGAATATCGGATATAATATTGAAGGAAACTTGCACTGAATAGTAATACTTAAAGTATCGGGATACTCACAAAAATACGCTCGATATTATAGAGAGAGAAAACTTCTGATTCTGGTGTGATTTTTAAATTCTAACTAAGCACCCTATTTATAAAAAAATGCTTAGAACGCCAAAACAAAAATTTAATAAAATAATATTTAAAAAAAAAATCACGCCCACCTCTTGACTAAAATTCATCAGCCACCATTGGGGCCGACCTCCCATTAAAAAAATGTTTTTCTTAAAAAAAATATATTTAACACCAAAAATCACTTCCGATCCAAAATGCTAGAACTTCAATAATTCATGAAAAATAACTCTTTTATCAGAAAAATACAAATCTTATATCCTTTCCATAGAAAAGTTAATTCTCTACAACTTTGTAGAAGAAAGTTTTTTCAAATTCCAAACATAAATTGTCCGAAATCCACAAACGGATAATTTTTCCACACCAAAATACTGATAAAAACACCTCATCACTAATTCCTTCTTTTATATCCACAAAAATAAATATTTTCTTATCATATAAATCAATAATTAATTATTCATAAATAATATTACAGACTACAATATTGACAACCAGGTCGTTCATAGGAAAGAGGGGGTCTTCCGATAAGGATTTCTCCTTACTGGCGCGCAATTAAATAACTCCTCCTAGACAGAACTTTCTTAGACATTGCCAATAATGTTATCTAATAATATTATTCAAATAATATGAATTATTGATCTGATAATAAAAATACTGTGCAGTGACAATTATTGAATTAACAATAATATAAAAATACTGTGCAATACCGTGTGCTACTGTGCAATAACGCATATTACTTTACTTTACCCACCGGGTATTCCAACAGTGTTAACGGTAACAACTACGCAGTTATTTATAAAATGCTTATTCTTGTCGTTTTCTTCATCCGACAGTTTTCCGTTACGGGTCCCACAAATGGCTGCGCCGTCGTACGAATATTCTCCGACAGCAAGAATATTCCACGACCAAACGAATATTCTCCGACAACAATGAATATTTTATAATCACTTACTTATTTAAAATATTTGCTCATTTTACCCATAACATTCCACATTATCAAATTAACCCCTAACTATTTCAAAATAATATATAGAGGAAATTCAATTTTTATTCATAAAAGTTGGGGTCTTACAACCTCCCCTCCTTATGAAATTTCATCCTCGAAATTGGCGTGCGTACTTGGTGTTTTGAAAAGGTGAGGATACCTTGCTTTCATTTCCGATTCCAACTCCCAGGTCATTTCCTCAATAGCATGGTTCCTCCACAAAACTTTGACTTGTGGTATAACCTTTGTGCGTAAGACATGCTCCTTGCTATCCAAAATCTTGACAGGTACTTCCTTGTACGTTAAATCTTCAGCTATCTCGTCTGGTTCTAACTCAATAATGTGTCTTGGGTCTTTCACATATTTACGTAACACAGATATGTGAAACACGTTATGAACACGAAACATGCTTGGAGGTAATGCGAGTTTATAGGCCATATTTTCTACTCGGTCAAGAATCTCAAATGGACCAATGAATCATGGATTGAGCTTTCCCCTCTTCCCAAACCTCGTAACTCCTTTCCACAGAGCAACACGTAACAATACATGGTCCCCAACATTAAATTCCACGTCCTTTGGATGAAGATCCGCATAACTCTTTTGTCGATTCTGTGCCGTTTGTATACGTTGTCAGATCATTTGGATCTTTTTCGTAGTCATACGTACTAACTCCGGTCCCAATAATTTTGCCTCACCCACCTCATCCCAACATATTGGAGAACAACACTTTCTCCCATACAACGCCTCGAATGGAGCCACACCTATATTTGCCTGATAACTGTTATTGTAGGAGAATTCCACCAATGGATGATATGCCGAACTGAATAGTTTGTAAGAGTTTGAATAGTCCTTTCCGATTGCCCATTCGTTTGAGGATGATATGCCGAACTGAATCGTAAGTTCAAGCCCATAGCTTTCGGCAAACTAACCCAAAATAGTGAAGTAAATCTTGGGTCACGATCCGAAACTATGGATACTGGCATGCCATGCAATCTCACAATCTCATTCACGTACATACAAGCAAGTCGTTCAAGGGAATAGGTTTCCCGTATCGGCAAGAAATAAGCAGACTTGGTTAATCTATCAACAATAACCCAAGTCGCATTTATGCCTTGAGAAACCTTGGGAAGACTCGTAACGAAATCTATGGTAATGTGTTCCCACTTCTATTTTGAAATCTCCAGTGGTTGCAATGGACCCTTCGGCACTTGATGCTTCGCCTTTACACGTTGACAAGTTAAACATCTCGAAAATAAACTCCGCTATCTCTCTCTTCATATTGCTCCACCAAAATGTATGTCGAAGATCACGATACATTTTGGTACTCCCAAGATGGATTGCAAATGGTGTGTTGTGTGCCTCCATTATGATTCTATACTTCAAATCAGAATCGTTAGGAACACAAAGTCTGGAGTTGACTCGGAGTATTCCTTCTTCATCGATTCTTGCTTCTAGAACCGTACCTTCTTGCACCTTCTTCTTCATCTTCATCAGCTCCGGATCCAGTAGCTTGAGCAGTTTTAACTTTATCAATCAAAGCAGGTTCTACGCGTATACTTGACATCATCGCACTCGTTCCCGCATATGATCTTCTACTCAACGCGCCAGCTACCACGTTCGTTTTTCCCGGATGGTATTGGATGGTATGATCATAATCTTTCAACAGCTCAAGCCAATGTCGTTGCCGCATGTTGAGTTCCTTTTGAGTGAAGAAATATTTAAGGCTCTTATGATCTGTATAAATCTCCACTTTCTCCCCGTACAGGTAGTGTCTCCAGATCTTCAACGTGAAAACGATTGCTGCCAACTCTAGATCATGAATAGGATAATTCCTCTCATACTCCTTGAGTTGTCGCGAGGCATAGGCTATGACTTTCCCATGTTGCATGAGAACACATCATAACCCTTTGCCCGAAGCATTGCTGTAAATAACAAATCCATCCGAACCAGATGGTATTGTCAGAACAGGTGCCGAGATAAGTCTCCTCTTGAGCTTTTGGAAGCTCTTCTCGTATTCCTCGCTCCAAATGAATTTTGTATCTTTCTGAGTCAGCTGAGTTAATGGAGCAGCGATTCGAGAGAATCCCTCCACGAACCTCCGATAATAACCAGCTAAGCCCAGAAAGCTACGCACTTCGGTCACCGACTTTGGTTGCTCCCAACTTTGTATTGATTCAATCTTTGCCGGGTCAACAGATACTCCATGTTTTGATACCACGTGCCCAAGGAATGCTACTTCCTCAAGCCAGAACTCGCATTTCTTTAACTTAGCATATAACTTGTTTTCACAAAGTCTTTGAAGTACCAGCTTCAAGTGGTGCTCATGATCTTCACGACTTTTGGAATAGTAGAGATGTCATCAATAAAGACAACCATGAACTGATCCAAATATTCCTTGAATACAGGGTTCATCATAACCATGAAAGCAGCATGATCATTAGTCAATCCAAAAGACATGACTAAGAACTCATAATGCCCGTACCGAGTTCTGAAGGTAGTCTTCGAAATATCCTCAGTTTTAATCTTCAGCTGATGATATCCAGAACGAAGATCGATCTTTGAAAAGAATTGTGCTCCTTACAATTGGTTGAACAGGTCATCAATACGAGGTAGCGGATACCTATTCTTGATGGTGACATGGTTCAACTCCCGATAGTCAATACGAAGTCGCATACTCCCGTCTTTCTTCTTTACGAATAAAACAGGAGCACCCCAAGGAGACGTACTAGGACGAATGAAACCAATGTCTAACAACTCCTGTAGTTGGACCTTTAACTCCTGAAGTTCAATAGGAGCCATTCAATATGGAGTTTTAGAAATGGGTTTTGTACCTGGCTCAAGGTCAATAAAGAATTCAACTTCACGTTCTGGGGGTAGACAGGAAAGTTCTTCGGGAAATACATCAGGAAACTCATTAACAACAGAAATATTATTCAAATCTGACGTATTTTGGTTTAGATCAGTGACATGAGCTAAGAAAGCTTGACATTCATTTTTCAATAAACGAATAGCTTTGTGACTTGAAATGACATTGACTAATTTTAGTGGTTTGGTTGTTTGGATTCGCACAACAGGTTGGTTAGAAATATAAAACTAACAACCTTACGAAAATAATCAATTTTGGCATGGTAAGTGGTTAACCAGTCAATTCCTAAAATCACGTCAAATGCAAGTATTTTCAAAGATATAAGATCAACAGGTAAGGTAAGGGTACCAATTTGAATCAAGCAAGATTTGTAAACTGTAGATGTAACGAAGGTTTCTCCTAACGGAGTTTCAACAGATAAGTCAAAGTCTAACTTCACAGGTGTCAAATTTAATCGTTGAGCACAAGCAGGTGAAATAAAAGAATGGGTAGCACCGGTATCTAACAAGGTGTAAACTTCGCAAGAGTTTATGATTAGCTTACCCGTAATCACCTCGTGTGGGTTCTTCGCGTTTTGGGCTGTCACGACAAACGCTCTTCCAGGAACCATCTACTTTGACTTGTCCGAAACTGTATTTGGAATCACCACCCCTGCTAGACTTGGTTTCGCTACAGGACAGTCTCGAGCTATATGTCCTTCTTTTTCACAGTTATAGCATGCTTTGAATTATTGTGGGCAGTTTGGGCTGATGTGTCCCTCTTTCCCGCATTTATAGCATACAACCGATGGTCGTTCCCCTCCCCTAGAAACAGTTGATGCTGGTGCTGATGTCGACGTCTTCACGTTCTCATTGTTGTACCTTCTCTTCTTGAAATCTCCTCCCGATTCACTTTTTCTACGATCATGGCCACGATTACCACCAAAGTGGTTACCGCTTCTGTCATACTTTCCTCCCCGCTGGTTGTCAATACTCCGATGACTGCTGCCACCGGTACGACCTTGATTGTGGTCCCTCGGTTGAACAAAATCATTATCCCGCTCTAATATTTTAGCCCTGTTCATAACATCTGAATATAAAGAAAATTTGTGAGAAATGAGGTATTGACGTATTTCGTGTTTCAAACCTCTCAGAAACATCCGCGTCATACGTTCCTTATTATCTACAAAATGAGGTGCAAACCTGGACAACTCCGCGAACTTAGCCTCGTAGTGGGACACAGTCATGTTATTTTATTCTAGTCTGATAAACTCTACCTCCTTCATATGATGAATACTTTCAGGAAAGTACTTGTCATTGAACAGTTTCTGGAACGCTTCCCAAGACATCTTGAGTGCGGCAGGCTGGGTACGCTTCACAGACTCCCACCAGTAATCTGCCTCTCCACGGAACATAAAGGTGGCAAATGGAACCTTTTGTTCCTCCGTGCATCCCAAGACATCAAATATCTTGGTAATTTGCTTAACCCACGTCTCTGCCTTGATTGATCTGGCTTTTTCTGAAACTCTGGTGGTCCCACTCTTTGAACTGCTTGGCAGTGACAATTTACGTGTTGTTATTATCTCCACCTGTATTTTGCACAGGAGTCTCCCTCGTCTAGTTTTGCATGAACTGCAAAAAGCTTCTAAACATCTCATCGTTTATCGTCTGATCAGTGTTGTTTCAGGATGAACATTGCCTTCCTGTTGTACGTTCTCCTGGTTGGTGATTAAAGGTGCCTCCACGGTCTCATTCACTCCATTGTTAACATTCTCAGCTGTCATTCTCAAATACTGCCATAAAACAAGGGTTAATTAAACAAATTAACATATCACATATTAACCCTATGCTCCGACTGACCAATTAAATACCACATAAGCTTACGTAGGACATACTAGTGAAGGATTTACTCGTCTCTCCCCTCCTAGTTCTATTCCCCGATCTCCGCCAGAGATCATATCCCTAAGCTCTGATACCAACTGTGACGCCCCCAGAATAGGTCCAGTCAACCCAACCCATTCTGAGTCGCCAAATACATGGTACATAATCCAAATACAATCTTTTATATCACACGGTCGTGCAAAATACGACCACACAACTGTGAGTGCCAATACAAATATGTAGAAAATATTAACATTCAAACTAAGTTCTCATTACAATTATTATCACACTATTTATCAAAAATAGTGAGGACTACTACTGCTCTAACTCGGACCATCACTCTGTCTCCCGACTAGTTCTTGCAACATTCTCATTTCCTGAAGAGGACAATAGATGAAAAGGGTGAGCTCAACTAGCCCAGTAAAGAATATTATGACTAAGATAATAAAGAACAATTTATCGTTAGTCTTTAATAAATTAGATAAATATTATGGACCACAAGATTTAGATCAACAACTGCAGTGGAAATAACAATGCATCAGAAGAATTAAGTAGAAAATAATGTCTACTATCTTCTATGATTTGAAAGTCCATAATTAATATTTTATCCCTGAACATTAATCAATATATATCTTGAATTAAATATTCAACTTTGCACTACGGGCCAAAGATATTCATCAGATAATCATTCATCTTTGCACTAAAGGCCAAAGATATTCATCAAACAATCATCCATCTTTGCACTACAGGCCAAAGATATTCTTTTGTATCACTATTTAAGACAGAAGATGATGAAAAATATTTTAAAGAACGAATCCAGTGAGATAAAAGACAAAATTAGGGATTTATAATTTAGTTTATCCAAGTTCAAGAATACTCCATAATAATTAATTATGGAGCAAATTCAAGAATGAAGATCAAAACTTGGATCCAATCAAAGATAGAACTCATAATAGCCAACTTGGACAAATAGAAGAAAATTTATTTTTCTCGTGAATAGTACCGTATACGTGAATAGTAGCTGTATACGTAAATAGTGCCGTATACGTGAATAGTAATCCCGAGGGAAAAAGTAAGTATTTCACAATAAAATTCATGCCAATATTTGGTATAATGATATGAAAAGAATAACATCACTTACGAAAAAAAAATAACATCCCTTACCTCAAAAGAATAGTACTTCGAACCGGAATATCGGATATAATACTGAAGAAAACTTGCACAGAATAGTAACACTTAAAGTATCGGAATACTCACAAAAATACGCTCGATATTATAGAAAGAAAAACTTCTGATTATAGTGTGATTTTCAATTCTAACTAAGCGCCCTATTTATAGAAAAATGCTTAGAACGCAAAAAATAGAAAATTTAATAAATAATATTTTTTTTAAAAAAATTTACGCCCACCTCTTGACTAAAATCCATCAGCCACCAGTGGGGCCCACCTCTCATTAAAAAAATATTTTTAACACTAAAAATCACTTCCGATCCAAAATTCTAGAAATTCAATAATTCATGAAAAATAATCTTTTTATCAAAAAAAATACAAATCTTATGTCCTTTTCATAGGAAATTTAATTATCTACAACTTTGTAGAAGAAAGTTTTTCCAAATTCAAAACATAAATTGTCCGAAATCCACAAACGGATGATTTTCCACATCAAAATACTGATAAAAACACTTCATTACTAATTTCTTCTTTTATACCCACAAAAGAAACATTTCCTTATCATATAAATCAATAATATTATTCATAAATAATATTATAGAACTACAATATTGACAACCAGGTCGTTTCCAGAAAAGAGGGGGCCTTCCGATAACATTTCTCCTTACGGGCGTGCAATAAATAACCCCTCTTAGACAGAACTTCCTTAGACATTGCAATATGTTATTTAATAATATTATTCAAATAATATGAATTATTGATCGGATAATAAAAATATGTGCAGTGACAGTTATTGAATTAACAATAATATAAAAATACTGTGGCAATACCGGTGCTACTGTGGCAACAACGCGTATTACTTTACTTTACCCACCGGGTATTCCAATAGTGTTAACGGTAACTACTACGCTGTTATTTATAAAAAACTTATTCTTGTCATTTCTTCATCCGATAATTTTTCCGTTATGGGGCCCATAAATGGCTGCGCCATCGTACGAATATTCTCCCGACAGCAAGAATATTCCACGACCAAACGAATATTCCCGACAGCAATGAATATTTTATAACCACTTGCTTATTTAAAATATTGCGCATTTTACCCATAACATTCCACATTATCAAATTAAACCCTGACTATTTCAAATTAATATATAGAGAAAATTCAATTTTTTATTCATAAAAGTTGGGGTCTTGCAGTTCATGAGCCTTGATTTTAACTCTATGTTGTTCATAAATTAACATATAAAAACATATGAGACTAACTGAACATTTGTGCCATGATAATGGATTTAATGAAGTTTGCAATCATACAAAGGCAGAAAATCAGAATACGTAATTTATAAGAAAACATATTGGAGTAAAGGATTGAAAAGAAAAAATATGTTCATACTCTCTTGGAAGTTGAAACTAATTCAGGTTCCTGTTGCAATAAAGAGTAAAGTTGGACAAATATGTTACACAACCTGCAATCTATGAACTCTCCTCTCCGCATGCACAACACAGCATCCGAGATGATCATTTCTTAACTACAAAAAATAGGGCTACTTATATTTAAACACAACTTTAACAGCTAGGTATACTAAAGCATACAAAATTAGTTGAACTATCGTGCATTTTCCAAATAATATAAAAGCATGAATTCAAAACAAAAGAAAATATCATACCAGACTGAAAAAAATGCTAAAAAAGGAGCAACTAAAATTGATTAAAATGAACCCCTTTACATACATACTCATTTGAGCATTCAAATTATATTGCAATTAAAGACTAAATTATATTGCTAGTATATATATATATATGGTTGCTTCATCTCAACTTGAAATTGACTCAAAAGGTATCAAACTTTTAACTGATTATTTTTCTTTAAATAAATAAGCAGGGTTGTTTAATTGAAAGCTACCTCCCGCCTAAATCAGTAGAGAAAGTTTAGAGAGAAAAGAGGGAGGCGGGGCATGACGTCGGTTTAGTGATGCGAATGAATCACTGAAGGTAGCAATAGCAATGGCACTTTTCGATCAAAGCTACTCCAAAAACCTAACAACCTAAACCTCCTCCTCCTCCGCACGCAGCCCACTGATCTTCCTTCTACCTCCTCTGCTCCTTTTCAACCCGAATCTCTCAAATGGAAACGAAAGGTTCTCTCATCTCTCCCTCTCTCAATCTCAAATCGACCTTCATACTCTAACTTCGTTCACATTATGTTGTCTGCAGGCGAAACAATGCAATATTACCATCTTCTTCACAAGCTGGCATGAACAACTACGAAAAAGAGTAGTAGTGGTGTTGTTTTTCAAGCCAGTTGTGGATATATAGGATACACAGAAGAAAAGAAATTTTGATCAGCGGTAGAATATATGCTCTTCTCAACTCCTTTTAACCCTGGATATTTTGCATCCATTTTGGATATTTAGATGTAATTCAACATTTTGGTTGAGAAAAGTTTTGTAGTATTAATTTGGTTATATTGTAGAAAATAATTTTCCTGTGCAATACTATCTGCAAGTATTGTTAATTATTCTTTTTATTTTTAAATATGTAGTTTTTGGTGCTTGATTGTAGAAGCTGTTAGTATCCTGTTGAGATACTAATGCTACTACAAGTATAGACATCGATAAGAACTGCTCGAGAGGAATTAGACAGCAAATGAGCATAAGCATGCTGCATGGATGAGGAATTAAGCATTGCTCGAGACTAATTATGTTATTAAGTGAAATATTTAATGATAATTACTTTTTGAGTTGCCTTCTTTTTTTGCAACTTAAAGTGATGATGTTATTTCTTCAGATCTGTTGCATGCTGATTATAAATATTTTCCTTTATCCATATATATAAGCAAAAAATGGTTTCTGAGATGAATAACAAGTACCTGAACAAAGCAGCATTACCATTGTTGCCTCAAGGTAAATGAAGACCGAACAATTAAGCTGGCTGCATAGGAATCAAGACTGCTGAGCTCTATTCAACTCAAGCACTTGAATGAGCAATGAAATATCAAGTATGCAGAGATGACTTGATTTGAATTTTTTATTTTTTTAATAGAAATGAGCCAAGCTCAAGCTTCTTATAGATAGCACGGTCAGACCTATGCACAAGTACCCCAAAAAAGTAAAAGTATGACCAAAGCAATAACTGAAAATTAGGAATTCGGAAGAAAGAAAATCAAAAAATAAAATTAAGGTTTGGATTAATGGAAGAATAGAACAGAGAAGTTTACAAAGGAGATATAAGAGTTTACAATTCCAAAGGCATAACCTTCTCTCTCTCTCTCTTCTATCTATTACTACTAGAATCTCCCTCTCAATTACAATCAGATAACTGTTAATCAGCTCTAACCAACTTTCACTCCTAATCTTGAATTTCTAATATACCCTCAAAGGCCTTGAAGTCTGTTACTTCTGTTATCCCTTCTTTCAGCTAAAATGTCCAGTTGTCATTGGTTACTTCATAACACTTCCCCACCCTCAGAATGTCCTTGTCCTCAAGGACTGAAAATAAACTCTGGAAACTGATACATACACATGAACATCAGGAACCTTAGTTGCAATTCTCAAATAAATGTATAACTACAAAAAATTGCTTAGTAAATGTATAACCAATAAACATGAACAGCAGGAACCTTAGTAGCAAGTTGCTTCCTTGGGGCCTTTCCTGCAGTGGACTTACGAGCAGTTTGTTTGGTACGAGCCATCTGCAGAAACCAAGAAAATTACCAAATTTTTAGGCCCTAGAAAACATGAAGTCTAGTAATTTAGAGAATTCCAATCAAACATTATATTTGTTCAATCTGTACTCTGATTTCTGCCAGTCCAATGGAGTGACAGATGGTGCTCAGTTTTGTTTCAAAATACCAATCACTAGAGAGTACTAGTAGCTATATTTCATACCGAGTGTTTGTAAGTGGAAACTTTGTTATGTATCTAATAATTGAAATTTGAAACCTGTGGCTTTAACATCTATAAGCTTATTTGGTGTTCTTATCAACAAACTAATATGTATAGAATTCTTTGAAAGAAGAAACCACGAGCACATTTTATGACTAGCTGTTTGATCTCATATTCTCAATATATCATTTGGCAGGATTTCGACCTCTCTGTACTATGAAATCTCACCCGATTGTGTCATAATTTTTTTTTCCTGATTTAAAATCAAATATGTTCTTAAGCTTTATCTATTGAACCCAATAATCAGAATATTAGGTTGTTGTCATTATGCTTTTTAAATGAACTATAACACAAACCAGATCTTATATTAGGCATATTGCAGCAGCCATCTTCAACAGTTAAATTTCATCCCCTGTTGCCCGAATACTTTCTCTTCTGTTGGAGGAAACCCATTTGGATAAATTAAAATTAAGGAGGTATACTCAAATCTAGAAATCAGTACCGAATCTACTATACTGAAATCTAGAAATCCTAAAAATCACTATACTGAAACCTAGAAATCCATTCACATAAAACCTAAAAATCACTATACTAAAATCTAGAAATCCTTA
>JAINUT010000539.1:0-169065 GCA_020205555.1 Panax stipuleanatus
TAAGCACATACATAATTGCTTTAGTGTCTCCACACAAATGATCATGAGATCAATCATCCTCATCTAATGAGCAAGCAACATATGTACCAATCTATCCGGATTTACTAATCCCTTTTTTAGTAATCCCACGATTGGGAACTATTTTAGTTTTAAGCTTTCTAAGAATTTAGATCTCATTAGTATGATCAACATCATGATTCCAAAAGCATTGCTTAAAACTATGGGTTATTTACATATTATAAAACAACGTCATGTAGATAATTAAATGCCTTTAATAAGTGAATACTTTTATTAATAAATAAATAAGATCGTCTCCAAAGTAAATGCTTTATCATCATACATGATTGACTTGTATGCATACTTCTTTCAGCAGCTCCATCTTCTCCTTTCTCTCCTCCCTTTTTCTGATTCATGTTCGCGTGTGCAGAAGACTAGAGCTGATTGTATTTAAAAAGATCAGCGACCGCCTTTGGGGACCGCATACAGTCGCTAATTTTAATTGACTTAACGATCGAGCTGCTGAGGAAGTCAAATCGTTCTGCCACCACTATCTGCGATAGGGTGCGGTCGCAGACTTGAATTAATTTTCCCTGCCAACTCAAGCGCCAAAATTTAAGGCAGTAAATTCAACTTGGCGACCAGTTAGTGACCGCACGATGGTCGCTAATACCAAAATAGCGACTACTTTGGATAACCGTCGCTAATAGCGGTCGCTAAGTCTGATATTAGCGACCGAATACGGCGGATCGCAGATACTATTGGTGATGATGGGCCTGTTTCTTGTAAGGGGTACCGCTTGGGATTGGGGGTGAAGGGTTCGTTTGTTCCTTCCCCGAAGGACTTCTCCTAACAAGTCGACTAGTCGTTGTATAGGATCTACTTGCTCCCTCTCATTGTTAACCGACTCCTTTGGTGTAGTTAGTTTACGTCTAGGTGGCATTATCTGCATCACAAAATTTCATTCTTATTATCTAATTTATTACTTAAGTATTTCTTTAATGCAAAAGGAATAAAAAAAATTATAACACGTTTTCTGAAATAAGGACATTTTTATTCATATGCCAAATCATTACATCAATATGATCATTCCTAGCATACTTCTATAAATGTCAATAATTATCCCCTAGTATCACAAAAGATGGGGAAAACACTATCATACCACCCCTCTAACATAAGCCTACTCGAGGTTTATATAACTATCCCATATCTTATACAAAAGATTAGGATTACATCACAATATATACATCACATAAAAGTAACTACTACTACTACTACTAGACTAATAAGTCTCAACCTAACATCCCATACTCCACTGCGCTCCGGTACTCTACCTGAGTCATGTGAGCCATCATGTCTCTAGTCAAGGTGTAATGGGTATGTCCCTACTCTGCGGGATAATGGTATATACCATTAAGCAACCTCTCCATAGCCGTGCGAAAAGCATAGCCCATTCGGTTCATCTTCCTTTTCTTGCACCTAGTCTCATCCTCTAAGTCTTTAGCTCTATCATTGGCTTCCTCCCACTTCTCCTCGAAGTGAATCCTCTCCATGGCTTCTAGCTTAAGCTGAGTGCGAAAAGCCTCCTTCTCAGCCTTCTCACTCAACTCCTTCTGCTCGGACTCTTCCAGCTTACCCACTAAATCCACGTTCCTAGATATCGAATGGTGAAAAAGGTTTCCCATCTGAATTCACGCGTCTTTGCGTTAGGCAATCTCCACCTCCATATCCTGCATCACCAACTTCCTCTGATGGTCTTCGTCCCTCAGTTTCTGCAACTCAAACTCTCTCTCCTGAGCCTCAGTCTCTAGCTCCTAAACTCGATAATCCAACTCCAAGATCAGCTCCTCATACTTTCCTAACATCCTATCCTCTAACGTAACCTTTTCAGAATCTTCTATGGGCTCGTCCTCCATAGGTTCCTCCTCGGGGTCCGACTCCACCTCTATCTCATCCTCGTCGTCAAACTCGGATGGTGCTATTGCCTGAACGGGTTCGGCTACCAAAGGTGCCTCATACACTACGTGTATATCTCGTGGCTCCTCCTATATTACTCTACTGGGTTCTCCCAAGTCTGTCATCCTACAACCACAAACATAAGACAAACAAACAACAAACTCCATTAGAATGTTAAATAAAACATAAGTTCATTGTATAGAATGAAACTATATTTCATAACACACTAAGTCTCTAGGAAAACTCTGCATGAGTTTTATCTCCTTCTATCTTCTACGTTCTTCTAAGGTTATAGTCTAAGGATTCTCGCTCCTAAGGTTTATAACCTAACGCTTTAATACCAACCTGTGACACTCCCAAATTCAGACACTCGTACCTCGAATTTGGTGCATCACGTGCTAATTTTAATAACATACTAAAATATCATGGAACGGAATAATAGAATAATTTACATTGATTTAATATAAATATTAGCGTCCCAAGGTCTCGCAACTTAAATATATCTTAAACCATAACATAACTAATACATAATACAAAATAAGTCTTATTACTACATCATAATAATCTAAAAGGGAACAAAGCTACAACATAGCCTTGCCCTTGCCCTTGCCCTTGTCCGTGCCAGAGGGTCCGCACTGCTCTGCCTTAACTGAATTGTTTTAAGGAAAGCAAGAGTGAGCAACAATTTGCTCAGCAAGAAATATAGCAATAAGGGTAAGCATAATTATAAAGCTTAATAATATCCAAGGTATAATGCCAAAGGATAATTCAAGAGTTCAAGGAATAATGTTGTAAACGAAGATATATCAATAGTTCCAAAACTGTCCTTTGAATGATAAATATAGGATCATTATAGACCGACGCATTATCAAAAAGGATTCAATGGTTTTAACATTTTTCCAAAAGATAAAGTTTAATACTAAGCAGTCACTAAGGACTAAGAACTCTTACCAGAATTAACAGTGTTTAACTGATAATCCGATATAAACAAGTACAACAGGTGATCAGCCTCAAGTACCCTACATTATGGATAATATTCACATGCTATTTGTGCGCACGTCGGTCTCCCAACGGATATATAGTTTCCCCTTTAATGAGGGTTTTTCATCTCAATCAATTTATAAGATTCCTCACCAAACAATTGGTTTGGATCGCTTTCAAATTCATAACATGGGTCTAGCCAAATCAAATGGCGTAAACAACTTTTACAATGTATATGAGAACACTTTATAAGTTCAATACTCGCCACATAGTTTGAAGAATATAAACAGGCTTTTAATCAAGCTATGAAGTATTAATTTGTAAAACAAAAATCATACTATCAATTGTTTACTCGTACGATCAATAATAGTACAAGCTTAAGTACGTGCTTAATAAGGAGTACGGTTTGAATACTTGCATTCAATATAAAACCAAATGAAGTTAGGAAACTTGTTCGATAAAAGTAGGGTAGAACTTGCATAATCATAGATTCCTTGCATAAAGTAAATGCATATGTTAGGATACTTGCCTGAGTCGTTGATTAATTTTGACATCGACTTCTTATCCTTGATTAACCTATTGTTATCGTAACGGTTAATCTCTATCAACACATAAACACATAAACCTAAATCGGTCTAATCACACTAGCCTTAGGTATCTAAGACTTCTCAAAACAATTATATATTGTTTCTCTAATCATTATCTCTATCACTTTATCATTAATATATGACTTCATTATTATCTGAGTAATTCCCTTAACTTAATTAAGGATATTCATATTAATGTCTCATTGGTTCACAATTAAATAATTTTTAAAAGTATTTAATTGTTTAGTAATTATTATTCACATTTAAAATATTTATTAATGTCACTTTAATTGTTCATACTTATACAATTAGAAATAGTCTTTACTATTACCAATTGGTCTAAGTCTTATTGTTTTACAATTAAGTATTAACTTAATTGTTTATTCGTTTCACAATTAAAATCTTATTTAGTTTTAATAGTTTATATTTTAAGAATATAAGATTAATTATCACTTATTGAATTACAATTAAAATTATTTTAATTGTTCAATATTCTTTAAGTCAAATAAGTCTTAAACTTTTAAATTCCAAATTATATTTAATTAACTCACAATTAAATTACTTTAATTGTTTAATTATCTTTGATTAATAAAATCTATTAATATTAATCAAATCAAGTATTATTATTATTTAATTAATTATTATTTTATTTTTAGAAAAAGTAAGTTTCTGATCGGGTCTGACCCGACCCGACCCACCTTGACCTGACTCGGTTTGACCCGAATCCAGGTCAACTGTGAACTGGGCCTGGCGCTGCAGCGCCAGGTTTAGTACTGCAGCTGACGCGGCAGCGCCGACCCTGCAGAACCCAAAACCGGCAATGGCATTGCGACGCTGAGTTTTGTACTCGGGACGGCGCTGCAGCGCCGATCTTGCAGATTTGAAAAGTCCTTAGCGCTGCAGCGCTAGTTTTGGTTCACAGGGCGACGCGACAGCGCCAGCCCTGCAGAATGCTTTGCCAAGAAATTTTCAGAAATGTTTTCTTACCTTATTTGATTTAAACTTGCATAACTTATTCATTTTACATCCAAATAAGTTGAAACCACTTTCAATATCTCATAAACTTGTATATCTACAATATGTGATATCTTGTAAAATTTTCAAAACTATTTATTTAATTAATTTTAGTTCTTTTCCATGCTAGGGTTGGCATATCGACATGTTTTATGGAAAGTTCCGCTACGGGTTCGTTTTATGTCCTATTACTATGATTCCACTTGGGTTCTGTCCGTATTTCATAGAGGTTCAACATGACATTATTGGATCATATGTAAGGCTTATACATTTTATGACTCTTAACAATATAACTCATGCTTACAAATGTTATAACTAGGTTTCAAGCTAAACATGCATTTCTACTATACTAACTTAACTTGACAAGCATAAAAGAAGAAACTTAGTGCTCCTACCTCTTGATGGCTTTCTTCCTCTTAGCTAGGAACTTTGAGTATGTCTCCACCTTGTTCCTTGAACCACCAACTAGCAAGAACTTCTCTAGGTTTCTCTTCTTTTCTCTCAATTCTCTCTAGCTCTCTATATCTCTACACTTAGCAAATAAAAAGCAAACTCTAATCACCAATACAAAGCTTCTATTTATAGACAAGCTATTACCCTCCAATGGTCATTACACAAAGGGCAAAGAAAAGGAGTTGGTGACTAACTCCACCAACTGCTACTATTCATAGTCCTTCTCCATCATTATCCCCACATAGCTCTTGCTTGTGAGCTTAACAAAGCCATAAAAATCAGCATTTTGGGTCATGGGGAGGGGATCTATTACACCATATTACATTATTAATTCCCACCTTATATATAATGCTAGCATACAAGGCTCTATACACACACACACACACACACACACACACACACACACACACACACACACACACATATATATATATATATATACCTCTATTATACACTCATTTACATATATACCTATATATATATATGTATACATATATCCCCAATCTTATATACTCATTGGGCCATTCCAAGTTAAATCAATTGGGCTAGGACACGCTAAAGCACATGGACTCTAATATTTAATCTAGCACATATCATTTGATTGGGCCACATCTCCTAACTCTTATAAACATGTCACATTAATGTTATTGGGCTTGGATATAACCTAAGTCCAATACATTATTAAATCAATGATCCAACTAGTCCAATTAGAAATTAATTGTGCCACACAAGGCTTAACACATAAGCTTAATTAAGCTTAACATTATCATCAACATACTTCTTTAATCATTTTTACTTGATTCAATTATTAATCACATGAGACACACACACACACACACACACACACACACACATATATATATATATATATATACACACACACACACACAAATAATAGCAATATCGTTTGTTTTAAATTCTAAAATTATTTATAAAATTCTCAGGTATTACATAAGCTGTAACGATCCATTTATGGATTAAAGCAAGCTTATCGTAGATGGAACATCAGTTTTGATGAGATAATCAAAGAGTTTTATTTTATCAAAAATGAGGATGAACCATGTGTGTACAAGAAGGTTAGTGGGAGCGCTGTTTCATTCTTTGTATTATATGTTGATGATATATTACTGATAGGGAATGATATTCCTATGCTACAATCAATCAAAATCTGGTTATCTAAACACTTCTCTATGAAGGACTTGGGAGAAGCATCCTATATTTTGGGGATAAAGATCTATAGAGATAGATCTAAAAGAATGCTTGGCTTATCCCAAGGAACGTACATTAACTCGACGCTAAAGAGGTTTAGCATGGAAGATTTTAAAAGTGGTCTCATGCCGATGAGCCATGGAATACATCTCTCCAAGAAACAGGCCCCAAAGACACCTGAGGAGAGAGATCGTATGAGTAAGATTTCTTATGCTTCAGCAATATGATCTATCATATACGATATGATATATACTAGACCTGATGTCGCTCATGCACTTAGTGTAACGAGCAGATATCAGTCGAATCCAATTGAAGAGCACTGGAAGGTAGTGAAAAATATCCTAAAGTACTTATGAAGAACTAAGGATGTATTTCTTGTCTATGGTGGGTCAGAATTGAAACTCAAGGGTTCACAGACTCAGGTTTTCAAACAAACCAAGATGATAGTAAATCCGTTTCAGGGTATGTATTTACCTTGAACGGAGGCGCAGTGAGTTGGAAGAGTTCTAAGCAGCAAACAGTTGTTGATTCAAGTGACAGAGGCAGAGTACATAGCTGCAAGTGAAGCTGCAAAGGAGGCTGTTTGGATGAAGAAGTTCATAACCAAACTTGGTGTGATTCCTAGCATTAGAGGAGCAATCCCCTTGTATTGTGACAACACCGGAGCTGTTGCATAGGCTAAGGAACCCAGGTCTCATCAGAAATCCAAACACGTGTTGTGGCGATTTCACTTGATCAGGGAGATCATTGAAACAGAAGACGTCACCTTGGTGCATGTAGACTCTCAAGACAATATTGCAGATCCATTTACTAAAGCTTTAACATAACAGCAGTTTGATCGTCACTTAGAGAAGATGGGTATGAGATACTATGGCGATTGGCTTTACACTACAAAAGAAAAGGTCATTGCCGACGGGCTATGCCGTCGCCAATGACCCTCCTATCGTCGGCAATGATGTCATTAGCGACGGCAGACCGCATCGCCCCTCCCGTCGCCCCAGAGGTCGTCTCCCCTGGCTCCCATCGCTCGCCGTCGGGAACTAAGCCATTGCCGACGGGGTCATTGTCGACGGCAAGCCGTCGGTTATGAGACATTAGCGACGACACTAGCGACGGACATACCTTCAGCAACAACTATTTTATAATTTTAATTATAATGTCATTCCCGACGGCACTGCCATCGCCAATGAGTCATTCCCGACGGCACACCGTTGCCAATGCCCCGTCACCAATGACCTGCTTAAAAAAAATAAAAATTGCAAAATTCCCCTATTAATTTATATATACATAATTGTACCTGTTATAAATTAAAGAAAAACAAATAATGACAATGTACACATATCAATAACAATCATATCTTTTACTATCAACAATCAATATAGTTACATACAAAACTCTAGTCTGTACAACTCAAAAGTTGTATAAATACATACATGAAAGTCAAAATATAAACATAAACTAACTACAACCCAAGATCAGGAATGTCAGTGTCATCATCACCGCCATCTAGAGTACGATCACCGGTCCCACCTCCTATCCGAGAATCGGTCCCAGCCTCCATAGTCTCATCAGCATCAGCCCGGCGGTCATCACCATCTTCTCCACGGGCATCGCCTGTGCCGCAGCCTCCACCCCCACGAGTCTCATCACAAGACCCTACAAAATTAAAATATTAATAACAAAGTCAAAAATAAAGCATATTTAAATTATTTTAGTTTGTGTTCTACAAGTGTTGGCAAGTTTGGCAAACGGGCTGATAACTCGGCCTCTGTATCTCGGAATTGAGTCCCGTAAGTTGTAATGCATGCCTAATACCTATGCGGTGTTATGTATGTGTTTGCATGTCGTTTCAACGGCCGAGGCGGGTTTTGGTCTCTTTTATGGCTTTTTGCCTAAGTGTTAGCAAGTTTGGCAAACGGGCTAATAACTCGGCCTCCGTATATTAAAATCGAGTCTCGTAAGTTGTAAAGCGTGCCTAATACCTATACGGTGCTATATATATGTTTACGTGTCATTTTGATGACCGAGGCGGGTTTTGGTCTCTTATTTCGACTTTTTGACTAAGTGTTGGCAAGTTTGGCAAACGGGCTGATAACTCGGCCTCCGTATATCGGATTCGAGTTCCGTAAGTTGTAACGTGTTCCTAATACCTATGCGGTGTTATGTATGTGTTTTCATATCGTTTCAACAATCGAGACAGGTTTTGGTCTCTTTTTTGGCTTTTTGCCTATGTGTTGGCAAGTTTGGCAAACGGACTGATAACTCGGCCTCCGTATATAAGAATCGAGTCCCGTAAGTTGTAACGCGTGCCTAATACCTATGCGGTGCTATATATGTGTTTGTGTATCGTTTCAACGACCAAGATGGGTTTTGGTCTCTTTTTTGGATTTTTGCCCAAGTGTTGGCAAGTTTGGCAAACGGGCTGATAACTCGGCCTCCGTATATCGAAATCGAGTCCCGTAAGTTGTAACGCGTGACTAATACCTGTGCGATGCTATGTATGTGTTTGTATGACGTTTCGACGATCGAGGTGGGTTTTGGTCTCTTTTTTGGCTTTTTACCTAAGTGTTGACAAGTTTGGCAAACGGGCTGATAACTCGGCCTCCGTATATGAAAATCGAGTCCCGTAAGTTATAACGCGTGCTTAATACCTATGCAGTGCTATGTATGTGTTTGCGTGTCGTTTCGATGACCGAGACGGGTTTTGGTCTCTTTTTTTGGCTTTTTGCCTAAGTGTTGACAAGTTTGGCAAATGGGCTGATAACTCGACCTCCGTATATCAGAATCGAGTCCCGTAAGTTGTAACGCGTGCCTAATACCTATGCAGTGCCCGCAAAAAGTGTACTTGTATTTTTCTGCAAATAACTTGCAATGTTTTTGTAACATATGATGACATATGACAATCATTATCCACATATAGATACAACGACTGATAAAAACAAAACAAAACATATTATTTATGAGCGCTCGCTACATTATTTTGGTACGCCTATAATAACAAGCCCCAACTATATTACCACCGATTGCATTAGCAATTTATACAATAGAACTAACATTGAGGTGTATGAAAAAATGTGTCTAACATTCAAAAAGTATAAATTAGATATAACATAAATTAAATAAAACATTAGAACTTAGAACTTATAAATTATATAAACACATACAAATTTAACATATCCATAACAAATTTGACTTATAAATTATATGAAATCACATTAGAACTTAGAACTTAGCTTCACTGTCAGTAGCCCGAATGAATGTCAATAGCCCAAATGAAAGCACAAATTATATAAACACATACAAATTAAACCCTAACCTAATAACATTGGAACTTATAAATTAAAACCTAAGAATATATAAATTTAACTTACTGATTGAATTAAGTAAACATACCTCGAGAACCAAAGAGGATATGGGATGAAAAGAGGAGTACAAAATTATGGGAGTGGGAGAGAAGACAGTGGCCAGGAAAGGGGAGGAAGAAAAGGGAAGGCCGGGCGGGAGATAAGACAGTGACAGACGGCGATGAGGAGTTGGCAACGGCAGTGCACGACGATGAGGAGCTGGCGACGGCAGTGCACGACGACGAGCCAGAGAAAGAGAGGGAAGGAACAGAGCGATCGGGAGAAAAACAAAGAGAGAGTTGATCAGAAATTAAAATTTTGGGATTAAATAAAAAGTCATTCTCGACGGCAGGGACCGTCAATATTAAGCCCGTCGCCAGTGACTCATTATCAACGGTTATCCCGTCGGCACTAGTTTTTTACCCCGTCGCCAATACCTTTCCCTCGGGCGCGAAAAAATTCCCACCAGATTCTGGCCCGGGAAAGGTCATTCTCGACTGGCCACATTGGCGACAGATATGTCGTCCGCAGTGAGGTCTTTCTCGACGGGCTTCACGCCGTCACTATTAGTGCCGTCGCCAATGACCAGCTTTTTTGTAGTGTTAGTGCAAGTGGGAGATTGAAAGTAGTATGCATACAAGCCAATTATATATGATGATAAAGCATATATTTTGGAAAAGATCTTATTTATTTATTAATAAAAGTATTTATTTATTAAAGGCATTTAATTATCTACATGATGCTGTTTTTATAATATGTAAATAATCTATAGTTTTACGCAATGCTTTTAGAATCATGATGTTGATCATGCTAATGAGATCTAAATTCTTACATAGCTTAAAACTAAAATAGTTCCCAATCGATGGATTACTACAAAGGGGATTAGTAAATCCGGATAGATTGGTACATATATTGCTTGCTCATTAGATGAGGATGATTGATCTCATGATCATTTATGTGGAGACACTAAAGCAAGTATGTACGTGCTTATTGGAGAATAAGTACACTGAACGTGACTCGCTAAGGAATACCTAATGGAGTTTTACTCGTCTGTCAATAGGAATTCCTAATGTGATAGTAGTACAAGTGATCCTCAGACTTGAGATCATCATAGTATCTTATGTATAATGAATTATACTTTGACTTATTCCTTAAGACCCTTAGAGTATATCAAAGGGCATGATTGGGTATAATAAGTTATATATAGAGATAATGAATGATCAATAAAGAATCTACCGCTTCTAGTAAAAGAAGAGATATGTCCTATGTGATTCGTTAAATGACAACCCAGGAATCCTTGGCCAAAGTGAAATAAAATTAGAAAGGAGTTTCTAATTTGTATTATTTGGAGTTGTACATTTTCTCATCGAAATACATATAATTAAATAAAATAAGATTTGATAGTAATTTCATGTCTTATATTTAATTAAGACATTGTATGGTGGAAGGATTGAATTGTACGGTAACTATTAACTCAAGGGTTCTTTTATGATTAACGTTGAAATCTATATTATTTGGAAAGTTGTTAATCGCTAGGGAGGCTTATCCCTATTCTAGAATAAATATTATTTATTTAAATAATTTATTAGTTTAATTTATTTATTTAAATAAGATTAGAATTGTTCTAATTGATTTATTCACAACCGATTTAATATGGAAAACCTAAAGGGTCACACCAGAAAAGGAAGAATAATTATTTAAAAAGATAATGGCATAATCGTAATAATATGTTAAGTATAATTAATTTAATCTATGGTGATAGAATAAATTAAATAGATTAATATTTATTATTTAATATTTTGAAAATATTAAATATAAATTAATAAGAGGAGTCTTATTAATATTATTACAATTATTATTATTTTAATTTCTAAAGGATTTTAGGAATTAATTTAATATTAGTACTCTCATTTATTCCTAATAAGATTAGGAGGTAAATTAATTAAAAAAGTTTAATTAATTATTCCCAATGTGTTGGGAAGCCTAATTAATTAAAGGAGTTTAACTAATTAAATAAAACCCAATTTCTAATTGGATTAGAAGGGTTGACTAAATATCTATACAAGAGGAATCCTATGTTAGATATCAGTTGATGAAAATTCTAATTGTTGGAGAGAGTACTCATTTTCTATAGAGAATAGAAAAACTAGAATTTAGCCAACCACCCTCCCTCTTGAACAATTCCTCTTCCTTGTGGATCACCTCTAGAAGTCAAACACTTGGGTGGCTAATGTTGATCAAAGGAATGAATAAATCCCGGAGATTCAAGGAGATCGCAAAGAACAAAGAGTTGAACTCGTACATGTGGAAGCTTAGTTCTACAAGGGTATGATTCCATAACTTCTTATTTATCGTTTTAAATTAATAATTTGCATAAAAGATGTTTTAGGTAATTAGTTTGTAGAAAATTTTAAACTCTGATTTTACCATGCTTCCGCTATTTTTGCAATTTGATTGTGCCATGATTTCTTACAAACCTTACATCAATATGGTTAATTGAGTTAAGGATATGAGAATAAAGATAAAACTATGTTATGAATTAACATTGCTCGAATGTTGGCCTTGAATGTCAAATGAAATGAATTTGAGACATGGCTCAAAACCTAGCCCAAATGAAATGAATAATAATCAATAATTGATTAGATAATATGATTAACAATAAAAATGAAGCAAGTTAAAACTCAAAATTTGAGTTATGGATATAATTTTGAAGCACGGGACTATTCGGTTGCGCCCGGAACGTCAAGTTTAGTCAGAAAAGACTCTAAACACAAAATGTGTTGGGATTGATTTTTTGGTCAAAGTCAATAGTTGACTTTTATGGATAAAAGTCAGAATCAGAGTTAGGAGTGGAATCTGAAGATGTGGACTGGATATTTGAGTCCGGAATGTCGAAATTAGTAAGAATAGACTCTAAACATAAAATGTGTCGGGGTTGACTTTTTGATCAAAGTCAATGATTGACTTTTATGGAAAAAAATCAAACTTAAATTCAGAGATGAATTTGAAGAAACGGATGTGCCCATGACGTTGGGAGCGTTGAATTTAGTAGGAATCGACTAGAAACTCAAAATTTTAATTTTTCGGGTCTGAAAGTCAAAGACGGGATTAAACACGCAAAACGAGAAAATATTGTGGGACCCACATGGTTGAAATCTTTTGGATTTCCAGCAGATAAGGGGGAGTATTCGACATGAAGATGGGGGGTCCACATGGAAGAAAATGGTGGCAAAAGTGGGGACCACTTGGGAGAAAAATTAGCCAAAAGGTTTGTTTTTCTACCCTTTGTTCATTCCTTAACTCAAAGTCCAAAAGACCATCATAGCAACCAATTATTTAGGCAAACTTCATCAGCTCTCTTCCTCATTTTTCACACCCCATTTCCTTAAGAAGAGAGAGAAAAGAAAAAGAGGAGAGATGAAAGGAATAAGAGGAAATAACCTTTCTTTTTTTTGTTTCTCCATAACTCTCACTCAAAATCCAAAAGAAAATAGAGAGCTTGAGAAGGAAGGGAGAGGCCACGGTTTTAGGTAAGGAAGAGGAAGAGCAAGCAAACACCATCTAGTAAAGAAAAAATAAAATCAAGTTCATAAGGAAATGTATAAACTCAAAACCTAACTAGTTTAGTGTATTTTATTTTAGATCAAGTGATGATCTTATGATATCAAACCATATAATGGCATATCTACATGATATTTACTGTTTCATGTTTAGATCATGCCATTTTGGGTGTTAAAAATTTGATTAAAAGAAAGAAAAGAAAACTAGTTTTCTAAGGGCTAGAAAACCCTAGCTTTCTTCTACTTTGAAAGGCTATCATTTAAAATCTACACATTCGTTTTGTGATCCGTCAAAGAGGGGTGTTAGATATGTAAGTTAGTTTTCAGACTCAAGTTGTAGCATTTAAATATGTTAACTATGCA
This sequence comes from Panax stipuleanatus, assembly GCA_020205555.1. Lineage (NCBI taxonomy): Eukaryota > Viridiplantae > Streptophyta > Magnoliopsida > Apiales > Araliaceae > Panax > Panax stipuleanatus. Next base: position 13,465 of record JAINUT010000539.1, read on the forward strand.
TGAAATGGTAATTATTTTGGTGAAAATAGTCCTGCAGGAATAAAAGAGGGAAAATACACTGTCCAGACAAGTTTGGTCCAGGGAATCTTTGTCCGTTTCCTTTGCTCTAAAAATTTTGAAAATTTGTGGTATGTTAGTATAATGAGCTAAAAAGGTTCAGTCCAAAGATGATAATTTTTGAATGTGTAGAATGAAAGTTATGATTTTTACAAGAAATGACTATTTTTAAAGTGAACAGAAATAACTCTTTATGTGTAACTCCAAAAATTGTAAACTTTTTACTGGAGGAAGATGTTCATAACAAGAGCTCACCCTAAAAATTTTGTAATTTTTGGACAAAAGGACAATTTATGATATTTGTTGCAAGATCTGACTTGGACCATTTAAAATTAGTAAACGAAATTGAAAAATCCAGAAAAAATATATGATCATGAGAATAGCATATATTAATATTTCCCAGAAAAGAAAAATGTTCGAAGATGTTTTGGTATTTTTCATGTAATTGTTTAAGATTAGAATAAATGAGAATAATAAGTTCTGTGATGTTGAAAAATAAGAAAATGTGATTTTATCTACAAATGGACTTTAATATGATATATTCAGATTTTGTAATGGTATTTTGGTCATTTTTAATAAAATATTATGTGTATGGCATTTTAGGTTTGTTAAATAAAGTAATTAGTAACAGATAAAACAATTAAAGTAATTGTTTAAGAGTTTAATAAATAATTAAAATATTATTAAATAATTAATATTATTAGATTAAAATATTATTAATGATTAATAATATTATATTAAAATATTATTAAATGATTAATAATATTATATTAAGATTAAATTAAAATATTATTAAATGATTAATAATATTAGTATTTAATTAAAATATTATTAAATAGTTAATAATATTAGTAAGAGATTAAAATATTATTAAATGATTAATAATATTAGAAGATGATTAAAATATTATTAAATGACTAATAATATTTGTAAAGGATTAAGATACTATTAAATAATTAATAATATTAAATTATAATTAAAATATTATTAAATAAATAATAATATTAGTGAGTGATTAAAATATTATTAAAGGATTAATAATATTTGAGAATGGTTAAAATATTATTAAAAGATTAATAATATTAGAATGTGATTAAATATTATTAAGTGATTAATAATATTTATAAATGAATGAAATATTATTAAATGATTAATAATGTTTGTAAAGAAATAAAAGATTATTAAATGATTAATAATATTAGACGAGAGTTTAAGATGAATGATAAAGTGGTTAAGAAGGCTTAATGAGGGTATTAGGCTTTCATCGAAATAAAAATAATTAGAAACCGACGAGCCGAAAATCGTCGAAGCAATTTATATTGACTAGAGTAGGTCGACGTGAGAAGTATAAGACTATAAAAAGTTTAATCACATATTTTTATGCAAATAGTATAAAAGTAATGTGAAGGGATATACTGTAAGAACCTGAAATTTCCTATAGTTCTTATAATAATAATATGAGGAAATAGTGAACAATTTTTATGCTAATTGTGTATTGCCATGTGTCGACGTTGGTTTAAAAAATTCACGGGTCAGGTCACAACCCGAATCTTTTAATCTTTTTTCCTAAGTTCTCTCTACCCTCACTCTTTTTATTTAGGAAAAAAGTTTTGAAGGATTTTTTGGGAGAAAGGCCAACATGTATTATTTCAACGATTTGAACATTTTACAGAGTCGCTAGTTGGGTTTGTACGTAATGTAATCATGCAATCAAATCACATAAATAGGGCGGAAGCGCGAAATATAGGTTTTCAAAAATTTATACAAACCCATAACCATGATCATGCTTTGTGTTAGTTATCAATAACAGAAAAGAAAGAACATGGAATTATACCTTTGAAGATCCAAGCTTCCTCAGGTACGAGTTCTACTCCTTTGATTCCTTTGATTCCACTGTAGTGGCTCCTTCCCTTGATCAATGTCAGCCACCCATATGTTTGGCCTCTAACGGTGATCCACCAAGGAAGATGAAGAACTCAGGAAGATGGGTTATTGGCTTAATCCTTGTTTCTATCTCTATAGAATATGCGTACTCCCAACCTTTGGAAAAATTCACGTCCCTTATTTCTGATATAAGACTCTCTTATATAGATATTAGGTTAACCCTCCTAATCCAATTAGAATAGGGTTTTATTTAATTAATTAATTAAACACTTTTAATTAATTTATATCCTAATCTTATTAGGATTGAGAGAGAGTACTGATATTATATTAATTCTTAAACTCCTTTAGAATTAAAATAATAATAATAATAATAATATTAATAAGACTCCTCTTATTAATTTATATTTAATATTTCTAAAATATTAAATAATAAACATTAAGCTATTTAATTTATTCTATCACCATAGATTAAATTAATTACACTTAATGCATTATTACTATCATGTCATTTTCTTCTTAAATAATTCTTCTTCTTTTTATGGTGTGACCCTTTAGGTTCTCCATATTAAATCGGTTGTGAAAAATCAATTAGAACAATTCTAATCTTATTTAAATAAATAAATTAAACTAATAATCTATTTAAATAAATAACATTTATTCTAGAATAAGGATAAGCCTCCCTAGCGATCAATGACTTTCCAGATAATATAGATTTCAACATTAATCATAAAAGAACCTGTGAGTTAATAGTTACCGTACAATTCAATCCTTCCACCATACAATGTCCCAATTAAATATAAGACATGAATTTACTGTCAAGTCTTAATTTATTTAATCATATGTATTTCGATTAGAAAATGCACAACTCCAAATAATGCAAATTAGAAACCTCTTTCTAATTTCATTCTACCTTGGCCAAGGATTCCTGCGTTGTCATTTAACGAATCACATAGGACATATCTCCTCTTTTACTAGAGGTGGTAGATTCTTTATTGATCATTCATTATCTCTATATGTAACTCATTATACCCAAGCATACCCTATATATGCCTTAAAAGGCCTTAAGGAATAAGTCAAAGTATAATTTGTTACATACAAGATATTATGATGATCTCAAGTCCAAGGATCACTTGTACTACTATCACGTTAGGAATTCCTATTGACAGGCAAGTAAAACTCCATTAGGTATTCCATAGCGAGTCACGTTCAGTGAACTTATTCTCCAATAAGCACCTACATACTTACTTTAGTGTCTGCACACAAATGACCATGAGATCAGTCATCCTCATCCAATGAGCAAGCAACATATGTACCAATCTATCCGGATTTACTAATCCCCATTTTAGTAATCCCACAATTGGGAATTATTTTAGTTTTTAAGCTTTCTAAGAATTTAGATCTCATTAGCATGATCTCATCATGATTCTAAAAGCATTGCTTAAAACTATGAGTTATTTACATATTATAAAAACAGCACCATGTAGATAATTAAATGCCTTAAATGAATATTTTATTAATAAATAAATAAGATTGTTTACAAAGTATGTACTTTATCATCATACATGATTGGCTTGTATGCACACTACTATCAATCTCCCACTTGCACTAAAGTCAATCGCCATGGTATCTCATACCCATCTTATCTAAGTGACGATCAAACTGCTGTTGTGTTATAGCTTTAGTAAATGGATCTGCAATGTTATCTTGAGAGTCTTTATGCTCTTCTTTTAATGATTTCTTTAATCAAAGTGCTGCAACACATGTTTAGATTCAAGATGAGACTTAGGAACTATACCTAGTTCTGTAATGAACTTTTCATCAGAAACATCAACTTGCAGCTTCACTTACAGTTATATACTTTGTCTTTGTCACTAAATCAGCAACCTTTTGCTGTTTGGAACCTTTCCAATTCACTGCACCACCTTTCAAGGTAACGACTTACCCTATAGTGGATTTACTGTCGCCTTGGTCAGTCTAAAAACTTGAGTCTGTTTAGCACTCTAGATTCATTCAGACCCATCATGTGTCATGATAACATCCTTAGTGTCAGTTAAGTACTTTGGGATGTTTATCACTGTCTCACAGTGATCTTCTCCAGAATTTGACTGATCAACATCAAGTCTCGTATATTTTATTGCATACATGATAGTAACTCATGCGATCTCTCTTTTACTGAGGACAATATTAGAGAGATACACTCCATGGCTCATCATCATGAGGCACTCTTTTGGAGTTTGCCATGCTAAACGCCTTTAGCATCTAATGAATATACGTTTCTTAGGTTAAATCGAACATCCTTTTAAATCTATTAATACAGATTTATATCCCCAATATGGGATGTTCTACCCAAATCATTCATGGAGGAATGTTTAGACAACTTTATTTTGATTGATTTTAGCATAGGAATTTCATTCCCTATCAGTAATATATCATCAACATATAATACATGGAATGAAACAGCGCTCCCACTAACCTTCTTGTACATACATGGTTCATCCTTGTTTTTGATAAAATCAAACTCTTTGATTGTCTCATCAAAACGAAAGTTCCATCTACGAGAATCTTGCTTCAATCCACGAATGAATTGTTGTAGCTCATATACATGATTTGTTTCAACCATTGAAACAAAAACCATCTGGCTGTATCATACATACATTCTCCTCTAATAATGTATATTTGAGGAAGGGCGTCTCCACGTCCATTTTGCCAGATTAAGTAAAAATAAGCTGCAATCGCAAGAAAAATCCAAATGAACTTGAGCATAGCTTCCAAATCCATTTTAGATTTTATGGTCATCTACCATTTCTCTGAGTCTTTATTGCTCATAGCCTGTTCGTAATTCAATGGATCATCATCATTCATAATGTGTACCTCATCGTCATCCTCTATAACGAATCCATACCTCTCAGGTATCTTCGATACTCTTCCAGATTTACGAACAGGGTGTGGTACAGTAGGTTCTTCTACTTGGTTAGGTACCTAACTTTGATCCGTGGAAATTTGTGGTTCTTGAACTTCTTCAAGATATATCTTACTCCCACTGACCCCTTCATAGATAAACTCTTTCTCCAAGAAGGCAGCATGTTTTGCAACAAACACCTTTTGATTAGTTGGATGATAGAAATAATAACCTACGGTTTCTTTAGGGTATCCCACAAATCTACACTTATCGGATTTAGTCTGTAGCTTATCATTTTCAAACTTTTTGACATAAGCTGGACAACCCCAAGTCTTAACATGCTTAAGATTTGGTTTCATCCCTTTCCACATCTCATATGGAGTCTTTGGGGCGGATTTTGCAGGTACCTTATTAAGTAGGTATGCAGCCATTTCTAGGGCATAACCCCAGAAGGAAATTGGAAGGTCGATAAAACTCATCATGGAACGAACCATGTCCAATAGTGTTCGATTTCTCCTTTCAGATACTCCATTTAACTGTGCTGTACCTGGAGGAGTCCATTGTGAGATTATACCATTTTCTTTGAGACAATTGAGAAACTCACCACTTAAGTATTCTCCACCTCGATCTGATCGAAGTATCTTAATACTCTTGCCCGTTTGTTTCTCTACTTCACTTCTGAACTCTTTGAACTTTTCAAATGATTCTGATTTGTATTTCATTAAATACACATATCCAAATCTTGAGTGATCATCAGTGAAAGTAATAAAATAAGAATACCCACCCCGTGCACTTGTTGTCATAGGCCCACAAACGTCTGTGTGAATCAATGCTAACAACTCTGTAACTCTTTCTCCTTTTCCACTAAAAGGAGATTTAGTCATTTTACCCATGAGACAAGATTCACAAGTTGGATATGATTCATAATCGGATAGCTCTAGGAGCCCATCCTTATGCAACTTGGATAATCTTGTTTCATTGATATGACCGAGTCTACAGTGCCACATTTAGGTATAATTAATATCATCTCTTTTCCTTTTCTTAGTTTGTTCAATTTGAAATATATTTTCTTGTAAGTCAAGTGTATAAAGTCCATTTCGCAAATTTCCAATACCATATAAAACATCATTTTTATAAATAGAACAACTATTGTTCTTTATAACAATGTTAAATCCTTCCATATCCAATACAGAAATTGAAATAATATTTTTAATAATATTCGAAATATAATAACAATTATTAAGATAAATGGACTTGCCCGAAGGCATTGCTAAACAATAAGTTTCTACAGCTAATGCAGCAACCTTTGCTCCATTCCCCACTCGTAGGATCACCTCTTCATTGTTTAGCTTTCTACTTCTGAATAGTCCCTGCACAGTGTTACATATGTGAGACCCACAACCGGTATCCAATACCCAAGTAGAATTATGACTTTCAGAAAAATTAATTTCAATCATAAAGAAACCTTGATTGGAAGTCGAAGCTTCTCCAAGCTTCTTCTCTGCTAGAAACTTCTTGCAGTTCCTCTTCTAATGTCCCGACTCGTTGCAATGAAAGCACATTCCTTTAGCTGGTTCAGGTTTCTTTTGTTCCTTTTCTTTCCCCTTTCCCTTAGCCTTCTTGGATTTCTTCTTTTCAGAAGACACTTTGGGCCTCTTCCTTTTATTGGAAGAATCCACCATCAAGACATGGTTCTTCTTGGATGAGAAGTGACCTTCTGCAGTTTTCAGTATGTTAAGCAGCTTAGGCAAGCTGACATCTAGCTTATTCATGTGAAAATTAACCACAAACTGCGAGAAGGTCTCAGGGAGTGACTGCAAGACCAAGTCTTGACTCAACTCCCCATCCATGACGAACCCAAGCTGTCCAAGGCGTTCAATCAAATTGATTACCTTCAGAACATGAGTCTCAACGGCAGTGCCCTCGGTCATCCGAGATCAAAAGAACTCCTTAGATATCTCATATCTAGCAGTCCTACTCTGTTCACCATACAACTCCTTGAGGTGAAGCAGCATAGCGGAGCATCCATATTTACGTGCTGACGCTGAAGCTCGTTATTCATGGATGCGAGCATGATGCATTGAGCCACAGATGCATCATCTTGCCATTTATTAAAAGTGGCAATCTCTTCCTCAGAGGCTGTTTCCAAAACAGATTCAGGGATAGTTGAATTTAGGACATAAGAAATCTTTTCAGCAGTGAGAACAATTCTCAGATTTCTTAGCCAGTCCTCATAATTCGGCCCAGTAAGCTTATTTGCATCAAGTATGCTTCGTAGTGAGATTAGTGATTTTGACATTTTTAAAATTCTGCATGTGAAAAGACAACATTTTAGCAAACATTTATTTTATTAACTTTGCATACCAAAATAAATTTAGGTCTTTATTTTAAATTGGTATCTCCCACTATTTTCATCAAACTATATTACCCTCACTTATATAGTTCAGCAACATCTAATTAAAGATTTGCTAGTGAGATTAAGGATCCCATTTCAAATGTATATAACCTTGTGGATAGCACAACAAGCGATATACAAATAAATAGGTAGACAACTTTTGTCAATTACATCACCATGTAACTCCTTTTATTTTGCCTCTTAAATCATAATGGTCATGTGTGTGCACATCCGAACTAAAATGATTTAAGGTAAGTACAGCCTAGCACTTCCATAAATTCAAAAAAGAAAAATGTTCGTCCTTGTGGATAGCACAACAAGACTAGATCGTTCAATTTTCTTGATAAGCATCAAATTTGATTAATTAACATCTTAAATACTCAATACTCACCTTATGGATAGCACAACAAACTCATATTAAATATTTAATACTCTATTAATTAATCATGCTAGAAGGCGACGTTCGATATTCCAAATATCATTTGAACGCTTCAGACTTAATATTATTTCTTTGAGGGGTTTGTTATTATTTGTCTCATCTTGTTAGCGCGCATGCACATATATATATAAAATACGCGTCATTTTATTAAACATGCGAAGCATGTTTGCATAAAATATAATATATATAATATTTAGCATGCAATATAGAATACTATATTCTACCCGAATTGATTATGAACTTTTATTCTAGTTTGGTTCACTAGAGCCACCAAGTGAACCAAAAGGTCAAACCTAGGAGTGCAAGAATTTAAATTTAGATATAACTATTACATTTAAACCCGGCTCCATACAAATGGGTCTTCACGCGCTCCTTGCTCTTTGGTCTCCAGTTTTTTCAAGATAACTCTAACTATCTCTATTACATAAACTATTTACAATTTAATAGAAACCTTGATCAGTAGTCAAGGGGAAGTACATAGGAAGGAGACAGAATTTACATCGAGAATAAAACTAGAGAAGATGAGGAACGCAGACCCCATTTTATAAAAATCATTCATTCAAGCATTCATCCAAAATAAAATCCAATCACATTGGTCATAGTCCATAATCAACCCCATTTATTATCATACATATCAACATATGCATCAATAAATATTTATTCATCTCATGAATAATAAAGCTATTCCATATATGGATCAATGTCATTTAATGGACAAAAGTTTTGCTAAATTTTATTTTTGAAACAAAATAAACTCTTTTATTTTAATCAAAAATAAATCCAAATTAAACTTTTTTAATTTTAGCAATCTGAAATCATATTTCAGATAAAATAAACATCTTTATTTTAAAACTTTACTAATTAAATAAACAGTTTACTTAATTAATAAAATCAAATTTCAGGGTCTGTTCAGGAACCGGCGCAGCTGCGCCAGTAATGAACTGGGCAGCTGCGCAGGAAGCCTGAAGTGCCAATTTTTATAGACCAGCGCAGCTGCACCAGTAATGAACTAGGCAGCTGCGCCGTTCTTCGCAGAAACTTGCAGAAAACGATTTTGTCCAGAAAATTCGATCCAATTCTCACATCAATTCATACATGGAATCATAAAATTGATAATTAGCACAAAGTTAGGCTCTGATGCCACTGTTGGGTTTGTATGTAACGCAATCATGCAATCAAATCACATAAATAGGACGGAAGCGCGAAACATGGGTTTTCAAAAATTTATACAAACCCATAACCATGATCATGCTTTGTGTTAGTTATCAATAACAGAAAAGAGAGAACATGGAATTATACCTTTGAAGATCCAAGCTTCCTCAGGTACGAGTTCTACTCCTTTGATTCCTTTGATTTCACTGTAGTGGCTCCTTCCCTTGATCAATGTCAGCAACCCAAATGTTTGGCCTCTAACGGTGATCCACCAAAGAAGATGAAGAACTCAGGAAGATGGTTTATTGGCTTAACCCTTGTTTCTATCTCTATAGAATATGTGTACTCCCAACCTTTGGAAAAATTCACGTCCCTTATTTCTGATATAAGACTCTCTTATATAGATATTAGGTTAACCCTCCTAATCCAATTAGAATAGGGTTTTATTTAATTAATTAATTAAACACTTTTAATTAATTTATATCCTAATCTTATTAGGATTGAGAGAGAGTACTGATATTATATTAATTCCTAAACTCCTTTAGAATTAAAATAATAATAATAATAATAATATTAATAAGACTCCTCTTATTAATTTATATTTAATATTTCTAAAATATTAAATAATAAACATTAAGCTATTTAATTTATTCTATCACCATAGATTAAATTAATTACACTTAATGCATTATTACTATCATGTCATTTTCTTCTTAAATAATTCTTCTTCTTTTTATGGTGTGACCCTTTAGGTTCTCCATATTAAATCGGTTGTGAAAAATCAATTAGAACAATTCTAATCTTATTTAAATAAATAAATTAAACTAATAATCTATTTAAATAAATAACATTTATTCTAGAATAAGGATAAGCCTCCCTAGCGATCAATGACTTTCCAGATAATATAGATTTCAACATTAATCATAAAAGAACCTGTGAGTTAATAGTTACCGTACAATTCAATCCTTCCACCATACAATGTCCCAATTAAATATAAGACATGAATTTACTGTCAAGTCTTAATTTATTTAATCATATGTATTTCGATTAGAAAATGCACAACTCCAAATAATGCAAATTAGAAACCTCTTTCTAATTTCATTCTACCTTGGCCAAGGATTCCTGCGTTGTCATTTAACGAATCACATAGGACATATCTCCTCTTTTACTAGAGGTGGTAGATTCTTTATTGATCATTCATTATCTCTATATGTAACTCATTATACCCAAGCATACCCTATATATGCCTTAAAAGGCCTTAAGGAATAAGTCAAAGTATAATTTGTTACATACAAGATATTATGATGATCTCAAGTCCAAGGATCACTTGTACTACTATCACGTTAGGAATTCCTATTGACAGGCAAGTAAAACTCCATTAGGTATTCCATAGCGAGTCACGTTCAGTGAACTTATTCTCCAATAAGCACCTACATACTTACTTTAGTGTCTGCACACAAATGACCATGAGATCAGTCATCCTCATCCAATGAGCAAGCAACATATGTACCAATCTATCCGGATTTACTAATCCCCATTTTAGTAATCCCACAATTGGGAACTATTTTAGTTTTTAAGCTTTCTAAGAATTTAGATCTTATTAGCATGATCTCATCATGATTCTAAAGGCATTGCTTAAAACTATGGGTTATTTATATATTATAAAAACAGCACCATGTAGATAATTAAATGCCTTAAATGAATATTTTATTAATCAATAAATAAGATTGTTTACAAAGTATGTGCTTTATCATCATACATGATTGGCTTGTATGCACACTACTATCATATATATATATATATATGTATATATATATATATATATATATATATATATATATATATATTGACAGAAATATAGTCAACCAAGACTGGGAAGAGGACCAGTGATGGTGAAGGCTGCTTATATATGCATAAATTTATATAAAAGCAGTAAAAAGGCCACAGAATGATCCAGGTCGAAATGAAATGTAAATTGAAGAAAAGTAGTTAGCCAGTGACTGGGGAGATCACCCAGTATGGCAAAGTGTGCAAAAAATAGTATAAAGGCCACGAAATAGTCCAGGCCAGACTGGAATGTAAATTGCAGAAAAGTAGTCAACCAGTGACTGAGGAGATCACCCAGTATGGCGAAGTATGCAAAAATAGTATAAAGGGCGATGGATTTTCACGCCGGTGACCGGACTGAATTAAATATATATATATATATATATATATATATATATATATATATATATATATATATATATTGACAGAAATGTAGTCAACCAATACTGGGAAGAGAACCCAGTTATGGTGAAAGTTGCTTATATATGCGTAAATATATATAAAAGTGGTAAACTACCTCGAATTTGACATTCGGGCTTGACAGAATTGAAATGTTAGTATATATACAGTTAAATATATACAAAAAAGGGCCAAACCTGGACTGGAAAGATAACCCAGTCTGGCAAAGTTGCCAGAACGTGTGTTCTAGTGCAATGAAGCTGCTGGAGCTGACGGATCGTCAATCCGAGTTTGTAGAAATGCCAGAAAATCAGTTTATGTATAAAAATGTACCAAATTTTGACAAAAACGGCCACATAACCAAGTTCCGGTCATTTTTAGAAAACGAAACTTAACGTACAAGTGTATAAAAGTACGAAGAAGTAATATTCACTTTTGTATCGTGAAAATACTTACAATGGACTGCTACACGGGATTTTTGCCAAATGGTATGCTCCATACGTCCAAATCTACCTGTTATTTTCTTATATGTGGTCGTATATGGGTATATCTACTTGTTAGAGTGAAAATATTTGGGTTTAGATGAGGTGTAAAAGTCAGAAAATTGAACTGCCAGAGCTTCGCTGCGTTTCTGGATTCTTAAAAATGAGTGGGGTGGCCTCATATTTATAGACCAGGGAGTCTCCACTCTATCTGCTGCTGCCGTAGGTAGAGGTACGGCTCCCCTGGTGGGGCATGCAGTGTTGAGTTCTATTATCTCGAAGTACGTGCACTCCGGACAACGCGCAATCGAAGTCGAAACATTCTAACTTTTGATCGGAGCGTCCTTTTGAGGCGTGCGATACCTTTTCGGAAAGCCCTCGCCGAGAGTGTTGCAATGATATGGGATAAAAATGTTTCCAGGTCCGAGAAGATGGGTTCATAAACAGGTCTTTGATTCCCCGCAGTTTGTCCGTTGAGCTATCTTGCGTCGTTTGCACTCGGGATCGTCGTTATGAATCGTTCCTACTTAAATGGCATCAATTCGGCTTGAGTTTGACCGAATTGACTGAGAGTTTATAAAATGACCGTTCTGCCCCTCTCGGGGTGGTTCTTGGTGGATCTGGCTTCCCAGGGTTATCTCTGGGGCTGAACTGCACTTCCCGGCCAGACGCTGAGGCTAACTTGTGCTTCCCGGGCTGAGACCGGAGATGACGTGACATGTCCTGTGTTGATGTCAAGGTTAACCTGTACCTTTCGGGTTAATGTTGGGGTTGACTTAACGGCCTGATATTGAGATCGAGATTGTTCGGTATATCTCGGGTTGCTGCCGGGGCTGACTTGTACCTCTCAGATTGCCATTAACGCTGATTTGAAGGCCCGATATTAAGATAGAGGTTTGACTTGATGGTGCGATCGGAGATCGGGGTTGATATGATAACCTGATATTGAGATCGGGGTTGATCTGACGGTCCGATTGGAGATCAGAGCTGGATAGACAGTCCGATTGGAGATCGGAGCTGGATTGATGTTCGATTGGAGATCGGAGCTGGATAGATGATCCAATTGGAGATCGAATCTGGATTGATGGTCCGATTGGAGATCGAAGCTGGATTGATGGTTCGATATTGGGGATCAAATTTGGGTTTACCGATATTAGAGATCGGATTTGGGTTTACCGATATTGGGGATCGGATTTTAACTGAAGTACTGATATTGGTGATCGGATTTGACTGGAGTACCGACATTGGGGATTGGATTTAGGTTTACCGGCATTGGTGGCCGGATTTGGGTTTGCCGATATTGGGGATCAGATTTAGGTTTACTGACATTGGTGATCAGATTTGACTTAAGTACCGATATTGGTGATCGGATTTGACTGGAGTACCGATATTTGTGATCGAATTTGACTGGAGTACCGATATTGGTGATCGAATTTTAACTGAATGACCGATATTGGTGGCCGAATTTGGATTGGAAGCTTGGTATAGGTACCGGGATTGGCTTGTTTGACGGTTTTGTCCTCCCACAGTGTTCGTATTGGGGTAAGAAAAATTTCGAGTGTCTACACCGTGTATTTGGATTAGAGAGGGAAGTGTGTAAGCTACTCTCTAAGCAAACTTTGGCTCTAAGTATTTTGACTTAATAATTGGTCAAGCCTTCTTATTCTTCTTCTCCAACCCGTGGCATCTCTTCTCTCATAGTGGAGGAAATTTTGATTTTTTCTCAAATGGTTAAGGTAAGGAAATTGTGTTTGAGAGAGCTTGGAGAGATTGAAGTTATAGATTAAGAGTATCAAGCTTGGAAATCAAGAGTTCAAAGGTATATAATTCCTAATTGAATTTAAATTTTATTCAAGTTTATGTAATGGTATAAATTAGTTACTAAATTTTCAATATAGAAGATTGGTAGTTTAGTAAGTAAATTAGGATGAGTTTTCATTGTATACAATATATTCTTATCTATGTATATATAATATGGAGGTTGAATGATTTTAAATTCAAAGAATGGAAAAAATAAGTTTTGTTAGTAAATTTTACTTATTCAAGTTTATTTATGTTATTTGATTTTGTATATGAAATATATATGAATTCATGTTAATAGAAAGATTGGTGTTGTGGGATGTTATAGGAATGGAATGGGGGAAAATCGTTAATAGACGGCAAAGAAATCGAAAAGAACAAAGAATGCACGTAATATGTTTGATAAATGGCCGTAGAGGGTAAAAATGTCCAAAAAACTTGGAATCTAAACGAGCTAAAACTTTAGGCGAGTCATATTATGTTAACTAAAGCTTAGTTAGTAAGAAAGTTAGGTTGAATCGCGTTACGTCGACTTTTGAACGTTAAACGAAAAGTTGAAAAATCTGTGCGAACAGTCAATTTGGGCACCCTGTTTGAACAACTTAATATACGCAAATATCAGTCCTGATATTTTTGAAAAATACTTTGCCATACCATGTACAACATATCCAAAAATTGAATTAAACGGAGTTACGGGTAGCGCAGGAGAAAATCGTAAAGTAGCCGCTTCGCTAAGCCTTGCTGCTGGAGCAGCAGGCCACTGCAGGCAGCACGGCGCTGCGCGGGCGCGTTGCTGCTGCTTGTGCAGTTTGCTTGCAAGCCTTTTTGAAGCGAATTTTGAGGAGTTTCCTATAACTGTTTTAGCAATCTGAGTTTTGGTAAAAAATACTATGCCATGAGGTCTATAACATACCCAAATATCACTATTATCCGACTTGTGGTTTGAGAATTAAAAATAGGCGAATAGGCATGTCAGAACAAAAAATTGGGCAAAGGCGAACGTCGACGCGTCGAGCGATTTTGACGTTCGACGTTCCGATTCACGTTCCGGCAAAGTTTTAAAATGTAATAAAATTAATAAAGCCATACGAGGCGAGTTTTGACCAGAAATGAGTTTTTATGCCAAGAAACTAGCTTTCGGGCATAATTTAAGCAATATAAATATGTAATAAATATAAAATTTCACATTTAGACGAAATAAAAACTCGGCAAGGCCTATAAAATTATTTTGTGAGACAAAATAAATAGAGGGACTTTTAAAAATTCTCATAAATCATAAAAGTGATATTTTGAGATTTCTGAGGCTCAAAATGACCGTTTTGAGCCAAATAACATGTAACGGTATATATATACATACATATATATATATATATATATATATATATATATATATAATAAACGCGAATAATTGTAAACCGATAAATTAAATGTTTTTAAATGAAACAATTTTCCGAGCGACTTGTGAAATGATAAAATAATATAAAAATTATTATTATTCTAGAAATAATATAGTAAGTTAAATTTTACTATAAAAGCTAAATAATAGCTGTTTACGAACCTGAACCCGCGAAATAAATTATGAGGTAAAATATTCAAGGTTTAAGGTTAAATATTTAAAATATTTACATATTAATATTGTATGGAACCATTAAATAGTAATAAATGGTTAAAATGAGATAAATTCTTAATGTAATCATAGTGGAATTTGAGATTGGATTAAATAATGTTAGTTTATGAACTAATAATTATTAATAATAAATATACATCCATGTTGATGATATATTTTATTATCTAACGTGAATATGTATGTGAATATAATTCTGTAGGGATTGTGAGGTGACTGTAATTTAAAAATTGTGTGATAATCTCCTTATAAGGCAAGTTTCTTAAATTTCTCATACTTAAATTGAGTTAGTTTTTTAAACTTTTGCGATTATTTTATGCAACAGTTATTATGAAATTCATAATGTACTCATTTGGGGTAATATTTCTAGTTTAATTATATATAAGCAATTATTTCTTCTTGTTTATATATAATGCTATATAGATAGAATTTTTATTCCCATCAGCTTCGAGAAATGCATGAGATAACGATGTGTACATTGAACAAAACTCGGTATACATATATAGTTAAAATATTTCAAATTCTTTTATATTAAGTCTTGAAATAGAATTGTTTAATTAAAGTTGTCCATTTATTTTATTCTTATTAATGGATTCTAACTGAACAAGAACTTCCCTAATTTGGGATTATTTTATATTGCGTCCTGGGGACGACAAAGAGGAACTGAAAGAATTGGTTCCATTTAGATAGTATTGATCAATGTAGGGCATAAAGGGCTGATCACCCATCGTGCTCGTAAGACCATGTTAGTTCATAGATTAAATTTCTGATTGAACCTTTTAAAAAGAAAAACAAGTTCTTGAATTTATAATGACTTAGTGTATTTAAGTCACTACGTCATTTCAAAAATATGAGATTAGTATCAAAGTTTATGTTAATTGCTTTACAGACTTGTTTTACTGTGAAAGCAGAATCAGCTGAAAATATTTATTTCTTTTTGCATGTTAATTATTGATTATTATACTTGCTAAGCAATTAAGTGATCATTCTTACTTTATTATAAATGTTTTCAGTTACAAAAGATGAAGCTGAGAGTTCTGAAAAAGATAAGGGCAGAGGAAAAATATCAGCTTAGTTGGAAAGGATTTTATGTAATAGATAGGCTTTTGGTGACATTACTATATACCTATCATGTTAAGAATTATTTAAAGGTTTTCGTACTTAGGATAGAAAAACTTTGATGTAATAATTCTAGTTTATTAAAGCTTTAAGTTTATTAATATTTAGAATCGTGGAGCACCAAATATAGGTTTTAAGGACCCATTTTTGGGGGCGTCACATATACACTTTGGTATAAGTTAAAAGGATATGTGACGCCCCCAAATCCGTGTAACATCGATTACAGGACATGGTACTCACGATACAACATACATCATCATCTATCTAAGTAAATTCCCATAAAAATAATAATATTATAACTATTACGTACATACTCCAAATAAAATTCCAAGTCTTTACAACCTTTAATAAACCATAACTTAAACTTAGCGTTTATCGCTACATTACATCATATGCGAAAATATAAACTTATTACATAAGGTAACTAGCATCATTTCATCTTAGACTTCCCCTTGTCCTTGCCCGAGCCCTCAGCCTTCTCATCCTTAACTGAAAGGTTTAAGCAAGAATGAGCACAAATTGCCCAGCAAGTATATAAAGTAGTTTGAAAACACACATCAGGAGTAGAAACATCTGAATAGCTATAACAGTTGAAAGAATTATCAAGTGTTAAATAGAAATATCAAGAATAAGAGTTGGAGAATTCTCAATATCATACTAAGGGGCATAAAATACCCTGAACATTACTTTGTTTTATCGAAAAATCATCAGACGGTTTAACAATCAAATAGATTGTAAACGGTCTCTGCAAGTACTCCAGGTGATCAGCCTATTGTACCCTACATTGTGCACAAGTATAAAGTTTAAACTGCATAAGCATAAATGAGACTATATGCCCGACATCTGTTTGCCCGTTTATTCGGGTTGTTCATCTTAGTATTCAGGCGAGACCGCACCAAAGCAATTTGGATTGGTAAACATTAAATAGCTTCGAAAGATTTGAATTAAATCATTTTTCATCAATAATAACTAGCCGAAAACAAAGGCCAGGAAACATACTTAGAAACAGTTCTGTAATGACATGAAACTTATAAGCATAGCTGTTAGAATAATAACTGAGTAATCATCGATAAGCTTGCAAGATAGTTGAAGTTGTATTATCTCACAATAAAGGAACTTGCACGAATAAATAGCTAGCACAAGTCCAATACTTACCCTTATTGCGATAAAAATGAGTAAGGATTGAATAAATGCCCAATAGAAATTAGGGTTAGGAAACTTGCCTGATACGCCTGCTACAATTAACGCTATCTACTAGCTCTTCACGTAACCTATTCATATGTGTCACGTAAGCAATTAGGTTCTCGAACACGACTCTGAAATATAATGGTTTCCTTTTATCTTAATAAGTTTATTAAACTACCACGTATGCTATCATCAAACTTATTTAATCACATATCATATAGCGTCATATAGGTAAAGTGGTTCAGTATGAGATTCTGAGCAAAAATAAGTTTCTGACATTGTTCTGACCCGACCCGACCCGGATGACCCTGACCGACCCGGACCGGCGCAGCTGCGCAGCCTCAAGCCGTGTTACCGGCGCAGCTGCGCTGCCTGGCAAACCCGGAACCCAACTTTGAGTGGCGCAGCTGCGCAGCGTTAAGCCGTATGAATGGCGCAGCTGCGCTGCTCTTCATGCCCAGAAAAGTTTTTTTCTGCCGAACAGCCTACTTCCCGATTTAATTCCCACTTGTTTACAAGTTGTATGACCA
Organism: Panax stipuleanatus; assembly: GCA_020205555.1. NCBI lineage: Eukaryota > Viridiplantae > Streptophyta > Magnoliopsida > Apiales > Araliaceae > Panax > Panax stipuleanatus. The sequence goes on from JAINUT010000539.1 coordinate 31,257, forward strand.
TGATATTTGGACACCATACACTCCATACATCACAGTATTTTACAAAAATACAACATACATGAAACTAACATGTTAAGACCTCGATCCAGCAGCCTAGATAAGCGTGCCAGACTGCCTTCCAGACTTGGAAAATTTCTGGAAATTCCCAGAATTCTGCAGATTTTTATACCAACATGCTTGCTTACGAAATTCATAACTTGCTCATTTTAACTCCGTTTCTTTTGAAAATTGGTCAGGTGAGAAATCATACTACATAGTATTTTACAAAATTAACATGTACAACCAACGAGTCACAGAAGCTATGATTCCAAGGCTCCGAAAAACCCAAAAAGTCACAGATTCTAAGTTAACCCACTTTGACAAAAATTCATGATTTTGATTCTAGCATGCAAGGACTTGGTTCGTATTGTCCAGAACATATATACTAACATAAATACACGTGTTACAATAATCAAACTCACTAACTTTTCATGTTTTGAGCAATTTGACATCTAAGAAGCATTTTAGCAAACACTTAGCATGCATGGCATAAATTCATACGATTCAATGTGTAAGAGATATGAATTAAACCAGAACTTTCATTCTCTACATCCACATATCAGTAACAAACATGAACATAGCCTCACAAAATCAAAACAAATCATTTACCATGGCTATATATGCTTTTTCTTACTATTTTCTTAAGAACATATGAAAGAGAGTTCATGCTTACTTTTTTGGACGAATTTCTTCGTTGTTTTAACTCTGATAATCCTTCCCCCTTGTTAGTTTAGACTCTCCAAAACTCCAGAAATCGTCACAACACTCAAACTCTCCTTCTCTTGATTTTTTCTTCTCTTGGTGGAATTTTATAAAAAGGAAGAAAGTATAGAGGTGGAGAGTATATATATATATTATAAGCATTGGTTTCCCTTGCCTCTTCCATTCCCATCTCAGGAGTTACACAAACTTGCAACAAATACACAATTAAAAGAAAGAATTAACTTGGGAGTTAGAGAAAATGAAAGAGTTCTTGGTTTAAAGAGGAGAATGAAGTACTCCCTCCTTAATATCATTGTTATATACGTATATACTCCTCTATGTTGTCCTATTTCAATTGTCACCAAGTCCCACCAGCTGCTGAGTAATTAAAATATTAGTATTTTAATCATTTAATCAACTAATATATCATTTTGACCATTTTGCCCTCCGTAGCCGAACGTTGCGATGCTTATATCGATTCCTACTAAAGTCGACGTCCTAGACGTCATGAGACTATCCGTTTCATCAAATTCCTCTCCGAAATTCGTGGTTGACTTTTTTCCCAAAAAGTCAACCGGTTGACTTTGACCAAAAAGTCAATCGTGACACATTTTTGTGGTTACAGTCTATCCTGACTAATTTCGACGTTCCGGACTCAAATACGCAGTCCGCGTCTCTAAATTCCGCTCCGAACTCAAACTCATACTATAAAGCCATCCCACGAAATTAATAAAATTAATTCCATACTTAACCAATTTAAATAGTTGAATTAAACTGAACCAACCATTTAAATACTCCTCATCATATATCATAAAATAACACATGTATGTATAACATAGATACATCTAATAAAAAAAACACACAAGAATTTCACATAAATTCGTTTATTGATAATTGTTAAATGACATAATAACCTCGGATATTACAGGATAACTACCAGATTAAGTTAACTTATGAGGTGATGACTAATTAATTAATCAAATAGATGCTCATCGATGTTGTGAGTTATCATTTGAAGCAAATTATGAATAAGGATGAAGTAGATGATAAAACATCGGTGCGCGCATTTTTCAGAACTTGAGTTTATATGTTTAATGTAAAGAAAAAAAACATAATAAGACGTAAAATAAAGTTTAATGTAATAATCGAATGGACAAGAAAGTGTCCTACTAACTCTTAAACACATGAATGAACATTGTGTATTGAAGTTAATAAGGGAAGAACGATGAAATATAAAGTAGAACTAACATAAGTGACTTATAAGTGTCATTATGTGGCTAATTGTGATTGTATATACACTTAATCATGTAGGACAATGGAAGGATGAATTCTCCTAACAGCGCAAGGAAAGCTTCGAGGCAAGTTCTTCAGTAACTTGCTCTTATGTAATAATGTGTATTAAACCATGTTTATGGTAGTTAATGTAATATGTGTTTTATGTAAACTCGTTGATTACATGAATGTTATGTGACTAAATGCAAAGCATGGAATTTGTTAAGTATGTGTTAAATATACAACATAAATATTATATTATGTTGTATGATAAGTATGATGCATATAGAGATGTATATCATTAATTGTATAATGCATATAGAGATATGTAGGAAACATGTGTAGATGCATTGACTAAAATTTTTGATGGATGAATATATGAAATTTGTATACTATGTGAAGCATGAAATGTGTAGACTATTGGACTTGCTGAGCCGTCGTGCTCAATCTTGCAAACAATTTTACAGATAAAGATTGATATAAACAGATGACCATAGCGTCAAAGGATTCAGAATAGACAAAGGATCAAGAGAAGAAATAATGATTGAAGATGGTTTGTGTTTTAACAACAAACTAATATATTAGATTAATCTTCTTAGATAGATTATACTTAAAAATGCTAAAGGCTAGAACTTTTAATTGCGTAGTTCCTAACTATGTTAGATGAACGTTAGTATTATACATCGTAGATGTGTAGTTGAAGAATACTTTACAGAAGAATATTTAAATTTGGATTGTGAATCCATGTATCATTATAAAATATATTGTTTATAGTTTAAGATGTATAGTTTAGATCATGAAAGATCTACAGATGTAATAACCGATTAAAAAGGTTATAGATTCTGGAACAGAAGGGAATAATGTATTAATTTGTATAAAAGTTTGGTAGTGTTCATTAATTTATGAACAAAGGTTATATATATTGAGATGAAGATAGTATCATAACGCACTAAGTCCGAGGTTCAAGGAACCTGGATTTGGGGGGCGCTACAAAAATAGTTCCCATTCGTTGGATTAATAAAAAGAGAATTAGTGAATCTGGATAGATTGGTACATACTTTGCTTGCTCTTAGGAAGAGAATGATTGATCTCATAATCTTTTGTGTAGAGACATTAAAGCAAGTATGTAAGTGCTTATTGGAGAATATGTTCACTAAACGTGACTTTCTAAGGAATATCTAATGGAGTTTTACTTGCTTGTCAATAAAAATTCCTCAAGTGATAGTAGTACTAAGTTATGCTTTGACATGTTCCTTAAGACCTTTAGGGTATATCAAAGGGTATGCTTGGGTATAATAAGTTATATATGGAGATAATGAATGGGCAACAAAGAATCTACCACTTCTAGTAAAAGGAGAGAATGTCCTATGTGATTCGATAAATGACAACTCAATAGTCTTTGGCCAAAGCAGAATGAAATTAGAAAGGTGTTTCTAATTTGCATTATTTAAAGTTGTGCATTTGAGAATTAAAATACATATAATCAAATAAAATAAGACTTGTCAGTAATTCCATGTCTTATATTTGATTGAGATATTCAATGGTAGAATGATTGAATTATACGGTAACTATTCACTAAAAAGTTCTTTTATGATTAATGTTGAAATATCTATTATCTGGAAAGTCGTTGATCGTTAATGAGGCTACCCTTATTGTAGAATAAATATTATTTATTTAAATGAATTAAATAGGTTAATTTATTTATTTAAATATGATTAGAATTGTTCTAATTTATTTATTCACAACCGGTTTAATATGGAAAACCTAAAGGGTCACACTGCAAAAGGAAAATATTTGTTTAAGAAGTAAATGACATAATCGTAATAATATGTTAAGTAGATTCAATTTATGCTATGGTGATAAAATAAATTAAATAGCTTAATATTTATTATTTTATATTTTAAAAATATTAAATATAAATTAATAAGAGTAGTCTTATTAATATTATTACTATTATTATTATTTAATTTCTAAATAATTTAGGAATTAATTAATAAGAGTACTGTCATAAATTTCTAATTGGATTAGGAGTTTAATTAATTAAATGAGTTTAATTAAATAAAATATTATTTCTAAATAGTTTAGGAGGGTTGCCGATATCTATAAATAAGAGAAGTCTTATTATGGGTTGAGGTTAGACAGTTGCTAATACTTCCAAGAGTTGGAAGAGTACTGACATATTTTCTTGGAGAGAAGGGTTTTTCCAAACACCCAAATTCTTGAATACACACTTGGGTGGCTTGTATTGATCTAAAGAAGGAATCTTCTCGGTGGAATTCAAGGAGAACGCGAAGGAATTAAAGGTGAACTTGTACCCGAGGAAGCTTTGATCTACGAGGGTATGATTTTATATCTCCGTCTCTTTTGTTTAATTGATAATTGTGCATAAGGATGATCATGGTGATGGTTCGTATAAAAATTTTTAAATCTGATTTTATCGCGCCTCCTCACTATTTATGTAATTTGATTGCATGTTCGCGCTATATACAAACCTAACAGTGGTATCAAAGCCAAACATTTTGCTAATTATCAATTATGATGATTCCATATATGTATTGGTATGCTATTGGATCAATTTTCTGGGAAAAAGAAAAAAAATTGGTTTTGCGATGCAGTGTGGCCGCGCCTAACCCAGAAAACGTTTCTGGGTTGCAGCGCGGCCGCGTTGGTTCCCAGTGTAATCTTTCCGCGGCCGCGCCCATCTGCAGATTTTGAATTATTATTTTTATTTAAATTTTCAATTGAGATAAAAGGTTTATTATGAATTGAAGTATGATTAAAAAATAAATGTTTTAACTTGAAATTGAATTCCGCGTTAACTAAAATAAAGGAGTTTATTCAGATATAGAATAGGATTCCATGTTTCCTAGAATAAAGGAGTTTATTCACATATGGTATATGATTCCATGTTTCCTTAAAAAATAAAAATATTTATTTTGATAAGGAATAGGATTCAACATATTTTATTTTTTCAGCAATTTTAAGTTAAAATAAAGGAGTTTATTTTGAACTAGAAATTGGATTCCATGTTAATTAAAATAAATGAATGTATTTTGATTTGGAATTTGATTAAAAATAAGAGTTTATTTTTATTCAAAATTGGATAAAATAAAATAAAGAACTTTATTATGATTTAAATTTTGATTAAAATAAAGGAGTTTATTTTGTTTCAAAATTGGATTTCTAATAAATTTTTAGTTGCCCATTAAATGATATTAATGCATATATAGAATGTTTTTCTTTATTCATGAGATAATGTTATTTATTGATGTATATGATGATATATATGATAATAAATGTAGTTGATTATGGACTATTGCTGAATGGGTGATTGGATTTTATTTTAGATGGATGCATGAATGAATGAGCTTTATAAATAGGGCCTGCGTACCTCGTCTTTTTAAATTTTTCTTAATGTAAATTCTATCTCCCTCCTATGTACTTTTTCTTAACTGTTGATCAAGGTTTCTATTTATTGTAAATAGTTTATGTAATATGATTAGTTAGAATTACTTAAAGAATTGTAGACCAAGGAGCAAGGAGCGCTTGAAGACCCGTTTGTAATGGAGCCCGGGTTTTAATGTAATAGTTATTTTTTAATTTTATCCTTGCACCCTAGGCTTGACCTTTTGGTTCACTTGGTGGCTCTAGTGAACAAAACTAGAATAAAAGTCCATAATCAATCCGAGTAGATTATAGTATTCTATATGTGAATGTTTACTATATATGTATATTATATATTATCTAACATACTTCACATGTTAAATAATATAACACATATTTTATACATATATATATATATATATGTGTGTGTGTGTGTGTGTGTGCATGTGCGCTAAACAAGATAAGACAAATTAATAACAAACCCCTCAAAGAAATTATATTAAGTTATAACGTTCAAAGATATTTGGAATATCAAATGTCGCCTTTTAGTATGATAAAAATTATAGAGTATCAACTAATCATTATAAGTTTGTTGTGCACACACAAAACTTATATTAATTTTTTGAGATGTTATTTTTATCACATTTGATGTTTATAAGGAATTGAACATTACCGCTTTGTTGTGAACATACAAGGGCTGTATTTTTCTCTTCACTTATGTAATGCCCACAAATCCCGGTCCCTTGAACCTCGGTTTCAGTGCTTACGATACTATGCATTCTACACTTGTGAGTTACATCAACATATAAAATCTTACAGACATAAATGTAATTACAACATTATTACAATATATCTCTATCTAATCCCAGGTTCTAATACCTTTACATATCTCTCTCAAATAATATTACAACCGTAATACAAAATTTCAACATATTATATGCCTCTATATGCTTTAATGTTTCTCCTTAACATTTACCTTTCTTTTATCTTCTTCTAACCTTTTAGGTTCTCTTGCTATAGCTGCAAAAAAGTTTGAATTTGCAAGGGTGAGCATTTAATAGCCCAGCAAGTATAAGCAGTTGAATGAACAACAATATCAATAATATAATAATATTTTTCTAAAATTCTTCAACAATTGAACATTAATTGTGAAGTTACTTGAATAAACAGGAATAAATTAGATTCCTTTCGTTTAACATCTTTAACATCATACTAACAATCACAACGATTAACATAATTCTTTTAACCGTTAGTAAATAATACTTCATTGCACGTGGTACAAATCATGTTAATATTGGCTCACATAAACATATTGTTGCACGGGGTGCAACCTAGACTAATAATTGTCCTACTTATTTGATTTGGAACAAACAACTTCTCACAAATAAATAATTAATCACATTTCAATATCTTAACAATAAACATTCCGATTGGAATAGCTCATTAATCGAGTTAAGCTGAATCAAATGGCAATAACTCATTTTTCATAAATCTTTTCACATAGTACAATGAACTTCATATAATAAATGAAATTCAACAATCATGTCATTGTACAAATTACACATAAAAATAGAAACTTGCACAATATACGAAGTTATGTAGGTTAGGAAACTTGCACAATATACAAAGATGTGTAAGTTAGGAAACTTGCTGTAACGACCCCTCGTAGACAGGGCATCAATGTTATCAACCTTAACTGCAATTGTTATTTAATGCAAGAGTTAGCAAACAACAGCTCACTGGAGTTTAACAATAATATATACATGAAAGGATATCTTTAAAAGAATCTGAATAATATGATTCGCTTCAACAAGGGAAAGATGAACAAGTGAAGACTTGTTTAATTATTTTGAAATGATTGTAATAAGACTTTTATGTCATGTTTTTATTCCACACTTTATTGTTTATGTCAAGGTTAGAGTAACCATGAGATTGTTTTTTTAAGGTGGTAACCCTTGTTTTAAGGGAGATTTTATATAAAGATTGTAATTTATTTTGAGATATATTGGGTAGATGTTTGTTATAGTTAGAAAGTGAACACCAAATCATGTGGAAATGAAGTACCCGGATTTGGGGGTGTCACACTCTCCGAACCAATTGCTCCCAGACGGTATGAATGTCTTGGGGTTCTTCCTCTCTAGCCACTCGGGGCTCAACCTCTATAGGCTGACAGGATCCTCCTACACCCGACATCCCGACAATTAAAATTTTAAGTTTTTAGTTACTATGTGATGCTAATCGATACTCGCAAGCACATAAGTAATCACATTAGCACATAAAGACTTTTATTATCTTCAATGAATTAAGAAATTCATTTCTTAGAACTAGATAAGAGTTTATCACCACTATGTTATTGATCTCTAAAAAGGCTACTATTCTAAGGTTTTCCCCCACCTAAGGTTCATAACCTACAGCTCTGATACCAACTTGTGACACTCCCAAATCCGGGTACTTCAATTCCACAGCATTTAGTGTTCACTGACCAATAATAACACACATCTATCTACCCAATATAAATAAAACTCATAATAAATAGAAATCCTCCCATTAAGGGGTTACAACATCTGAATAAATCAATCCTAGGTCATCTAACCTTAGTACATCAAGTGCGGAAACATAAATAAACAAATAAGTTTTAAACATAATATCATAAGTCTTCAACAAACATTCTCAAATAAAATAAACAAGTCTTCATCACTTGTTTGCCTTTCCCTTTCCCTTACTAGTGGATGGTTCGTCAGTTCTTTCAATCTTAGCTGCAATGTTATTATGCAAGAGTGAGCAATGATTGTCCACAAGTATAACAATGTAATAACAATAATAACATGCAAGAAATCAATGAGTTCTGAATAATAGAAAGCTCAAATTTTAAATCAAGAACGAATAATAAGAATCAAAATTATATCTGAGGGTCATAAGACCAAGAATTATGTCCCAAGTTATTAAGTATTTCTACTTTAAACCTTTAATAGTCGTAAGACTATACGAACCTTACTTCTCGTTCTTAGGGGGATCGGCCCTTAGTACCATGTATGTGCACATCATCTCAATGCTAACGCGTAAATAATCCCCTATAAAGGGTTGTTCATCTCAGTTTGACATCAGAGTCCGCACCAAAAGAAGTTTAGTTTGGATAATCTCAATAAAAGTTCTAGAATTTATAACCTTCATAACCTATGGACTAGTCGAATCAATAAGGGTTCACTAGTCTTTCAAGGTTCAACAATAAATGATGCTTAAATCAAACAATGAATCTCAAAGGTATACAATTGAATAAGTATTGTATAACCGAAGTATTGCATTGAAAAGAGTTATAATATCTCATTCGAAATCATAACTTGAATAAACAAGAATAGGAACTTGATCGATATAGAAACATAATTTAAGGACTTGCTCAATGAATAATTTAGAATTAAAGAACTTGCTCAACTAAAGATTTGAGTTTAGAAACTTGCATAACAATAACAAGTCAGGGATAGTAAACTTGCCTTGTGCGCAAGCTACAATTATAAATCATGTTCCTAAATTAATCCTACATACCCTTACATTCACAATACCAATTTATTATAAGTCTGATTATACTCATCGAATCTCAAACATCAGTTCTTAAACACGTTATTAGACTTCACGAATAATGAGTTTAAACCACGTATTTAACTTATTAATTAATAACGTAAAACATCATTGACAAGTTAATAATTTGTTTTAACATCTCAATATATGTTTAACACGTTGTCATGCTCATTACATTAGGTTTTAAATTGCATTTCTGAACTTTGAACACTTCAATAAAATTATTTGGGTCATTCTGCTAGCCGGCGCAGTAGCGCCCAGTTTGAACTGGGGACCAGCGCTGCGGCGCCGAGCCTAAGTTAGTAAACCCTTGACCTGGTGCTGTTGCGCTGGGTTCCTTCACAGAACCGGCGCTGCGGCGCCGTGACACGTCAGCCAACACTGGCCTGGCACTGCAGCGCCCTGTTTCTTCACAGAACCGATGCTGCGGCGCCGCGATGCAGTGCAGTCTGACAGTGTTCGCGAAGAACACATAAATAAGCCAAATATTGCCAAAATCATATTCAAACATTAAATTTAATGATACCAATACAATCTGAACTTAACAGAAACATTATATGACATTCTTAACATGCTTCTAACAACTTAAATCACGTAATTAAACAATTAAATTTGAACACTTAATTTTCATGTTCTTGATATATTTCATAGTTTTGACAATTTTCATGAAATTAGGCATTACATATTCATTATAACACCGAATCTGTCCGTTTAGGTTTCGTTCTCTTCGTTTTTACATGCATAATCATAATCAATCATCAATTTACAATTTAATATACAATTAATGCATGAATTTTTGTACATATAAGCCATATTCATATGTTCTTACTCTGTAACTTATAAAACTCCAATTAAACACAATTACATGGATTTGATTACTCTAAAACAGTTTATAATTGATATGAGACATGTTATAAGCATTTATTAACACATATGCAACCATATTTCCAGCAATCATCAAAAATTTCAATTATAGAGTACTTAAAATATACATTAATGGAGAAAACTTAAAAACATGAATTGAGACTTGGGATTAAGAAAGTTACCCTTCCTAACTCTGATTAGATGATAGAAACTTTTAAAATCCCCACTTTTTTTCTTCAATTCGCAATTTCTCTCTCAATTCTCTCTTTTCTCTCTGAACTTTGTATCTAACTGATGAATATAATGAATGAATATAGATATGATATAAGTATATATTACGTATAGTTAATTAACCGGTGAAGTCATGGGTAGCTGTTAACCGCATCAGGCCTTAACTGCTCCCATGTTCCTAAGGCCATGTTTGGCTTGTCCCAATTTAACTCCTTTTCTCATTATTTTAATTAACTTGTTTATTATATAGTTTATTTGTCACACTTTAATTAATCAATTATTATTATTTAAATCAATTAAATAAAAGTCAAATATTACACATTAAATCACATCATCACATAATTAAAATTCTCATTTATTAATTATGATAAATCATTAAATCTCTATTTAATTATTAAATTAATTAGAATAGCATTATAATTATTAAATAACTCATTTAATTAAATAATCTCAATCAAATTCACACTTTGAATTATAAAATTATTCCACATTAATTTAATCAATGTAACACACTTAATTAAATTAATTTAGCACAATTCCATCAAATATTTTTTAACTCAATAAATAAATGTGGGTAAGTTTTCATCGTGTTCTTCGAGTTTTCACGTATCTTCTTCAGCGTTGTGGTTCTTCCAAATTACCTTAACAGAAGGTATTACTTTGTTTCTGAGAACTTGCTCTTTCCGGTCAACAATCTGAACAGGAACTTCCTCATAGGATAAATCTTTCTCAAAATGCAGGGGTTCATATTCTATAACATGTTTGTAATCGGGTTTATACGGTCGTAATACTAAAACATGAAAAACATTGTGGATGTGCTCTAACGCCAGAGGTAAAGCTACCTCATATGCGACTTCTCCAATTTTTCGCAGAACCTCAAAGGGTCCAATGAACCTCAGGCACAATTTTCCCTTCTTGCCGAATCTGTTTTACCCTTTCCAGGGAGAAACTGTTAAGAAAACAAAGTTACCGGATCCAAATTTTATATTTTTACGGTGTGGATTGGCGTATTTCTTCTGCCTATCCTGAGCAGCTACTAACCTTGTCCGGATCACCTTGACGATCTCAGCTGTCTGTTGTACCAATTCTGGTCCTACCAATTGTCTTTCGCCAACTTCATCCCAGAATAATGGACTTCTGCACTTTCTGCCGAACAACGCTTTGTAAGGCGACATGCCAATACTTGCGTGGTAACTTTTGTTGTAAGAAAATTCCACTAACGATAGGTGATCATCCCAATTTCCTTTGAAATCAATGATTAATGCTCTCAACATATCTTTCAATGTTTGGATCGTTCTTTCACTTTGTCCGTCGGTCTGAGAGTGATATGTTGTACTCATTCTTAACTGCGTTTCCATGCATTCCTGTAGTCGCTTTCAAAAGTTTGATGTGAAGCGCGGATATCGATCGGAAACAATTGACACTGGAACTCCGTGCCTTGAAACAATCTCCTTAACATACAACTTTGCCAACTATTCTAGGTTGGATCTAATCTTGATTGGTAAGAAGTGCACTGATTTTGTTAGTCGATCCACGATAACCCATACTGTGTCAAAACCTTTCTGAGACGTCGCAAGACCTACTACGAAATCCATTGTGATATGCTCCCATTTCATTATGGAATTTCTAATGGTTGTAGCAGCTCACTCGGCCTCTGATGTTCTGTTTTCACTTTTTGACATGTCAGGCATTTGGCCTCACAATCGGAAACGTCTCATTTCATATTCGACCACTAGAAATATTGTCGGAGGTCCTGGTACATCTTCGCACTCCCTGGGTGAATCGAATACCGTGAACTATGAGCCTCGCTTAAGATTTCCTCTTTAATCTCTGGCACTGGCGGTACCCAAATTCTTCCCTTGAATCTTAATAGTCCTTCATTGTCCACTTTGAATTTCAGTTCATCCCCTTCAGATATCCTCTTCCTGATCTTCTCGTATTCCTCATCCTGAAGTTGTGTTTCCTTAACCTTATCCACTATAGTTGTACCAGTTCCTAGCTGGAACAGTTTCTCGTTAGACTTCTTAGGATATATCACTTCCAATTCCAGTTTCTCCATTGCTGAAATTAGTTCCTCCTGGGTAGTTAACAACATTATTTTCTCTCGACCATTTCTGCTTAAGGCGTCGGCAACAACATTTGATTTACCCGGATGGTATAAGATTTCACAGTCGTAGTCCTTTATTAATTCCAACCATCTCCTCTGGCGCATGTTCAAATACTTCTGTGTAAAAATATATTTCAGACTCTTATGGACTATATATATTTCACACTTCTCCCCATAGAGATAGTGTCTCCAGATCTTCAAAGCAAAGATAGCTCAATCTAAATCTAGCCATCTCTAACTTTCAACTGGTTCAAAAGTTGTCAAACTGAAACAGTTGAGCTAGAATGGCAAAGATTTATTTAAATCTAGTTTTCTTTCTAGTTTTGTAAATAGTAAAGCAACTACGCGACCTTAGATCTGTATCTAGAGAGACTGGGAAGCTTTGGCTACATGCATGCAAGAATTTAACTGATGAATCCTTTGTCTTGCGACATCTTGATTTTAATTTGCATTTTATTTCAATATATCTGTTGTGCAAGCTATTGATGATATTTTGTGAGCCTAGGAATCACGGGATCTACGATTAACCACATGGATCTAGATCTGATTCCCACGATGGACAACTGTAAATACGGCTTGCCTGTCTTTTTGTAAATGTAAATTAGAGGGACCTTAAAATGGTTATCCGAATGTAAGGTCTCATCATAGTAAATTGTGGTTTGTAGTGCTCGGGTCACTTCGATGGCTTTCATGCTCATAAGGAACCCGACACTTGTATATATATTTGGACAAAGATGTTTCTCATTCCGACAATAAAATTAAAATTAGCCAAATGCAGAATAAAAATGGAAGTATCAAAAGGCTTCAATTCCTATGTTAGCAAAAGGGTTTAAAAACCATCTTTCAAAACATCACTTGCATATTTTGGCTAAAAATGAACTTTTCATTAAATCAAACCCTTCGTATATAGGTCCAACGAAGCACATCACTACTTTCAAATAAAGCACTTAGTCCCAATTACTGCAAGCACACACACACATACTGCAAATAAAATAGGGAAATTGAAAAGACGCGATAACCATGTTTCACGGAAGTCGGGGGTGCCTAACACCTTCCCCCACTCAATCAAGCCCCCGAACTTTATAAATCTCAGTTTCCAAGGCCAAGTTAAACAAATTTTAGTAATTGGGCCTACTTGAAAAAATATTCAAATAAAACTCGATTGAGTTGGTACAACCATTTCAAACATACCAACTAGCGACTCTGTAAAATCAAACTTTTCAAATCGTAGACATTATATGTCGGTCTTTCCTGAAAATTCACCATTCAGATCAAACAAATCAAATAGAGGGCATAAAGGGTAGAAACACATAGGAAAAGGGATCGCCAAAGATTTTTTCTCGACGTCGACAGGTGGCGACTCCATTTGGGACAGTAGAGGGCTTAAGCCGCATTTCAATCTTTTCAAAAATTACCCATGTTTATCTGCATGTGTGTAGATGTTGTGTTTACATTGAATAGATGTAAATAAATGTGTTACTGTTTAAATATTAGTGCTTCACATAATGTCATCATTTCATACGGTGAGACACGTTGTATGTGAATGTATGTTGTGTGATTCCTCCACCAGGAGGCGAACCCGTCGGTGTTTGATTACTAGACTCGAAGGAGACTAATCTTCCGAGGCTCAGGAAATGCGCCACTCAGATCCGCTCTAATTGAAAGAACGAATTAACTTCCCATCTAGTAAATTATGATGATCTGGGGACCTTCATGTAGAAAAGCCGCGAGAGTGGCCTAAGATAAGATGAACCAAATTCGAAGGGGAGTCTCTTCATGCTTTTCCCTTTCAATTCAATGTAAATTTCATATTCCCAGTAAATATCAAATAAATGTAATATACATTCCATTCCTTGTCAATTCTATTAAATCATGTCATCAAAATAATTGACCTTTGTGTTACAGGAAAAGATTAAAAAACATCAAAAAAATGACACATTTCATAGCATGCACCTTGTTAATATGTATCAAAATTAACATACCTTCTTTTATTGTAGGAAAAAATTGGTCCTGTTACCAGATCAAAGTCTAAAAAGGCACTAAGCCCATCTCCGGGCATGGCTTCAAGTGCCCAACCTGAATCCACCCCTGTTTCTTAGAAAGAGTTTGAAGGACTAAAAAAGCAGATAGCTGAATTAGTTGTTTTCCTGAAGGAGCAAAGCAAAAATATTTAGGGTAAACAAATACCCGTTCAAATAGAATCATCCAAACAAGGTATCAGTCAGGATACCGATAAATATAAAGATACTCATATACCTGAGCCTCAAAAAAAGGATATGACCAACAAAACCCCTGAAATCACCAATCTCAAAAATGATCAGGAAACTGGTGATATTAGGAAAAAAGTCCAGCAAATGGAAGAAACAATCCGGTCTATTAAAGGAACTGGGGCATTTGGAAGTGTAAACTACTCAGATCTTTGTATATTTCCAAGGGCTCGATATCCAGACAAATTTCAAGTCCTGGATTTTGAAAACTATGATGGTTTAGGGGATCCCTATACTCATTTGGAAGTATACATTGGAGAGTTAGGATCCTATGCGGAGGATGAAAAACTTAGAATGCAGTTATTCCAAAAGACTCTGACTGGGGAAGCCCGAGCTTGGTATGCCCGACTCAAAAATTCTAAGATCCATAGTTGGGAAGAGTTATCCCGTGCATTCTTAAATCAATATAGCTTCCAGTCTCAAATGGCTCTGGATCGATATCAAGTGACCAAGGTCAAAAAGTAAAGTAATGAGTTTTTTCGTGAATATGCTCAAATATAGAGACGGGTGGCTGCACAAGTCACCCCACCTATGACAGAGACTAAGATAGTAATGACTTTCATAGATATCTAAGAAGCTCCATATTATGAGAGGGTCCTAGAAGGTATAGGAAAACCATTCTCGAAAATGATTAAACATGGAGAAATGGCCGAAATGGGACTAAAGTCTGGGAAGATCAAAGACCTTACCGCTTTGGAGGCAGTGGCCGAGCATATTCAATCTGGAAGCTATAGGAATAATCCTCGGAGAGTCCACAAAAAGAAGGAGGATGTGTCCTTGATACTTCAGGGATAGAATCAGAGAGACAATACAAGCTTGCCAATTCAAAGGAGAAATTATTCCCCTCTCTAAGCTCCTGCACAATCTTCGAATCCTCCCTTTCAAAAGACCAAAGAAGTTAAATGTCGAAGAACGTTCACACCCTTAGGGGACTCACTGGAAAATGTACTAAAACTTTTGATAACACAAAAGAAGATTGTACAGCTTCTTTCGCCAGCCAATTCAAGCGGATGAAATTTTGACCCAAGTAAGAAGTGCGCATATCATTCTGGAGCACCAGACCACGATACCCAAGATTGTTGGTCTCTCAAACACAAAATCCAAGACCTGATAGATAATGGGGAGATTATGGTTACAACACAAGAACAACCGCATGTTTAAGATAATTCTCTGCCTCAACACAATAAGGAGAGCGTCAACATGATTAGCACGGGAAACGAAGAAGGATCCAAATACCTCCAGTATGTCGAAGAGTCATCCCAAGCAAACAAATATAGTTCGGACAATTGGAAATATTCAAAAAGGAAGTTTCTGATAGAACAAGAAATTAAATCTATCAAGGAACTGGTTGGGCAATTGGCAAAACTGGTAGTTTATCAACATCAGATAACGCGATAATTGATAAATTAGACCAATCAGCATGAAACAAATCTTCCAACGCCTGAAATTAGTCCCATTGCCAGGAGGTATCATTATCGGTTCCACGAGCATGAACCCTGGGCAGACAAGGTTGCTAGGGAAGAGAAGTTCTGAGATAACAGGGAGTTCACCTTCAAAAGGAATTTCACTCATTTGAATCAGTCTATGGAAGAAATTCTCCAAATGTTGATCAACGAGGGGAAAGTCACAAAGTTGTTACCCCCAGTAGACCCTCGATTCAGGAAGTTCAAACCTGATAGGATCTATCAATATCATTCCAACACGCTTGGTTATGACACAGAGGATTGTTGGGGACTTCGTCACTTAATTCAAAATATGATTGAAAGCAGTGAGTTGCTGAAAGTAAACCACGATTGTGGTTATCCTGCTGAGGGTCCAATCTTTCTTCCCATGGCATGGAATCTGAAAGCAGTAGTGGTTGTCATTTCCTGTGAAAAGGATCTAGCCATAACGCCCCTGATACTTCAGGGAAAAGGGGCACAAGAAGGAAAGAATCCTGTGAAACTGGATGCGCCCGAACCTCTAATATTGTTATTCAGACTGCAATATCCTATAGTCAGCTTGAAGAAAGTCCCATGGAACTATAGGAAAGATGAAGGATCAACATCAAATCACATTGTTATTATATCAAAGGAAAACTCGTTATACCTGCCTCAGCGAGTAGCTAACTCAATCTAAAGCCAAGGGAAGAGTGTCTGAGGAGAAAATTGAAGAATTCCTCAGCAAGATGGGGCATGATGAAGTCAAAGTGGTGCAGATTAAAAGAGGCACCCCAACAGGTATCCATTCTAGATTTGGTCTTATTTTTGGAATATCATCGCAAGATTCTAGTGAAAGTACTGGAGGAAGCACATCTGCCGAAGACGGTAGATACCTAGAAATTTCATCCAGTGATAGAGCACATTTTTAACAGTAATGTGATATCTTTCATTAATGATGAAATACCAGTGGAAGGGACTGGTCATCGTAAATCCTTAAACATAGAGGTAACGTCATCAGGATATGTGATCAGAGGTGTGTTGATAGATGGAGGATCATCCCTGAACATCTGTCCCTATGACACATTGGAAAGAATGAAGATTAATCCAAACCGAATTCGGACTAGTTATGCAGTTATCAGGGCTTTTGATGGATCTCGTCAAGAGGCTGTGGGAGAAATCAAACTTCTATTGGAGATTGAACCCCATACTTTCTACGTATCCTTCCAAGTACTAAACATTACCACAAGATATATTTTGCTATTGGGAAGACCGTGGATACATATTGCAGGAACAGTTCCGTCCACCATTCATCAATAACTCAAGTACATCATTGATGCCAATCTAATAACTGTCAATGTCGAACCAGAATATCTTGTCCATGTACAAAGAGATATGCCTGTTATCAGTTTTGATGAAGGAGTTAAGCCTGTCAATTTTCAAGCTCGTGAAGTAAGCAACACTCAATACCTACCTATTGGGGCGCCAACCTTAAAGCCAAGAGTTTCCACAAAGTAATGACGGTTGGTCAAGAAATGATATCCTTGGGTTTCTGCCCTGGAAAAGGGTTAGGGAAAAATCAGCAAGGAATCAGAATCCCAGTTTAAATCCCTAGCCAGACAAGGAAGGCTGGATTAGGCTATTCCTCTGGATCAAACCACCGGAACCCGCACAAGCATCCACCAGTTCCTTCCTCTTCCATGCTGTTACCAAACCTCACTGATGAAAGATTTGTAAAGCCTACGAGGAAAATTCATGTTGCCGTCGCTAGTATGCTGATGCCTAAGATTAAATCGATCATTGAAAAAGAAGTCCCAAAGCCTGATGGGGAAAGTAAAAAGGGAAGGAAAAGTTCCTGCAGGGAGGACTAGACTCATTTACAAATATGTATTTTCTGATGCACACTGAGGGAATGAACAATGATATCCCAGATGATGATAATGCAGAAGATCAACTCCCAATCCCTTGTATGGACCATGCTAAAGGGAGTACCCCAAGGAGGAATGCCGACTTTAATGGAAATGTTGTCTTAGTCATCATCAAAGATGATACAGACTACATAAACCCCTTTATCCTCCCTGTTCATGAGGACTTGACTCTAGACAATTGTAACAGAACTCTGTGCATCAGTCGAAAAGGGTAAAAGGACAAAAAGTCCATCTGTCCTGAAGCATGGTTTTATTTCCTGCTTATTTTTGTTACAGAGCGATAACAGTTACTTTTGTCATGCTTTTTGCTAAATGTTTTGCATGATCAAACAGTTTCATATATTAAAGTGAAAGCATTTTGTTTTCAGGACTCCAGAGTTGGATTTGTTTGGCCTTGCTGATGAGATGCCAAATTTTCACAGTGACTACAACTTTGAAGTAGAACTGGACTTTGACTTAATGGGGATTGATCAAGAGGAGATAGATGATTATGAGGTGCCCAAGGAGATCAAAGAATGGGTCAAAAACAAACCTAAACCAAACCTCGACCAAACCATCACTGTCAATATTGGAACCTTATAAAACCTTAAAGAAATCTAGATAGGCATGGACCTTACCCTAAACCAAAGAGCAGACCTGATTAAAATCTTAACTCAGTTCCAGGATGTGTTTGCATGGTCATATGAAGACATGATTAGTTTGTCTACTGACATTGGCATTCATTGACTGTCCATTAAAGATGGATTCAAGCCAGTCAAGCAGAAGCTCAGGGGTTTGAAACTTGAGTGGAGTCTGAAAGTCAAAGAAGAAATTATCAAGCAATTCAAAGCCGGCATCATCATGGTATCAACTTACCCTGAGTGGCTATCTAATATAGTTCTCATGCCTAAGCCTGGAGGGAAAGTACGAGTGTGCGTGGATTACCGGGACTTGAACAAAGCTTGTCTCAAGGATAACTTCCCAGTACCTTTTATCCACATACTGATAAACAACACGGCGTAGTATGATATGTATTCTTTTGTTGACTGTTTTACCGGGTATCATCAAATCATGGTTGCTGAAGAGGACAGGGAGAAAACAACCTTCATCACTCTATGGGGAACCTTTTGTTATATACATTTATCTTTCAGCCTTATCAATGTCGATGCCACTTATCAGTGAGCCATGATGACTTTTTTTCATGACATGATGCACAAATAAATAGAGGTCTATGTGGATGATATCATCGTCAAATCCCGCGAGGAAGACGACCACATCAGCCATCTTAAAAAACTTTTCAACCAATTGTGCAAGTACAACCTAAAGCTGAATCTGGCCAAATGTGCTTTTGGTGTCAAATCAGGTAAATTATTGGGATTTTTAGTGAGCAATAGAGGCATTGAGCTAGATCCCATTAAGATTAAAGCCATCACCAAGATTTCGGTGCCTCGAACAGAAAAAAAAATACGGGGATTACTTAAGAGAATTAATTTCATAAGCAGATTCATCTCTTAACCCACGGCAACGTGTGAACCCATATTTAAGCTGCTAAGGAAAAACTCCCCAACAAAGTGGAATGAAGATTGTCAAAAAGCCTTCCTTTCCATTAAGAGGCAGTTGATCGAAGCACCTGTCTTGGTACCCCGAAGGGATGAGGTTCCCCTGTTTATGTACCTATCAGTTAATGCCAACGCCATGGGTTGCATGCTGGGACAAAAAGATGATAGAAGCTAGGAGAGAGAGCTATCTATTACCTCAACAAAAGATTCAGTAGCGGAGGGCAAAAGTACACTTTGATTGAAAAGACCTGATGTGCGTTAGCATGGGCCGCTATGAGGTTACAACATTATCTGCATGGGCACACGACTTATCTCATATCCCACATGGATCCGCTGAAGTACATATTTAGCAAACCCATGTTGAATTGTAGATTATCCAAATGGCAGTTGATCCTACAACAGTTCTACATTATTTATATAACTCAAAAGTCTGTCAAAGGTCAAGGAATTGCGGATCAATTGGCCAAAGCACCATCACGGGATTTTGAACCCTTGGAAACTTATTTACCGGATGATGGGATAATGACAATTCAACAAACCCCTCAAGAAGATACAGTCCAATGTTGGAAATTATATTTTAATGGAGCTATGAACATGGAAGGTGCCGAAGCAGAGGTAGTTCTTATATCTCATACAGTAGAACAGTATCCTATGGCGATCAAGTTGCAGTTTGTCAACACCAACAACACAGCTGAGTATGAGGGCTATATAATGTGGTTGAAACTAGCCCATTCCATTGATATCAAACATTTACTAGTCTTTGGGGATTCTGAGTTGGTTATCAAACAAACCGTCGAGGCGTATCATACCAAAGAATTGCATTTGTTGCCATATCATTGCAAGTTATCAAGATAGCCATGGAGTTTGAAGAAATAACCATCATCCACATCCCTCGAAGTAGGAATGACTTTACTGATGCATTGGCAACATTGGCCTCCTTGATCCATATATGATAGGATGGGAATTCCCAACATCAAATTTGCAAGCCAAAAGGCCCTATCATATGGGAATTACATTAGAAAATATCAGATGAACTACCTCGTATCAAACAGCCTTGGTACCAAAATATAAAAGAATATCTTCGAGATGGATCTACGTCTACCGGGGAAAGTCAAGCTGAAAGAAAGCGGATTCATAAGATGGCTATGAAATTCTATCTGAGCGGAGACGCGCTCTATAAAAGGGATACTGAAATAGGCCTTTTAAGATGCCTGGATAAGGATCAAGCCCAAAGACTGATGGATGAAGTCCATGGTGGAGTTTGTGGTCCACACATGAGAGGTCCTTTACTTGCCAGGAAAATATTGAGAACAGGGCATTACTGGATCTCTCTCAAAGCTGACTATGATGATCACGTCAAAAGATGCTACTAATGCCAAGTCCATGGAAATGCCATCCACGCTCCTCCGAACGAACTGCATAATATAAGTTCGCCATGGCCCTTTTCCATGTGGGGAATGGAAGTGATTGGGCCAGCAATGGTCATCGATTCATCTTCACCATGATTGATTACTTCACCAAATGGGTTGAAGTTGCCTTTGTTCCCAAAGTCACCAAAGAGGTAATCATTGGTTTCATCAGAAATAATGTAATCTGTCGATATGGACAACCGGAGGTGATCGTATTAGATAATGCCAAGAATCTAAACAACCAGATGATGAAAAAATTATGCAACAAGTTTCAGATCAAGCATCTCAATTTAGTCATCTATCGTCCCAAGATTAATGGTGCTGTCGAAGTGGCCAACAAGAATATCAAGAAAATCATGCAAAAAATGCCTGCCAATCACAAGGGATGGCCTGACTTATTGCCTCTGACTCTGTTAGCCTACAGAACGTCATTGCGCACTTCTACTGGGGCTACCCCATACTCATTAGTCTATATCATGGAAGCAGTACTCCCCAAAGAAGTAGAAATAGAGTCCTTGAGGGTATTAATAGACGCTCAGATGGAAGAAGACCAGTGGTTGCAAGAGTGATACCACCAGTTATCCCTGATAGATGAAAGAAAGGCTACAGCCATATTTCACAGGCAATTATATCAGCAAAGAATTACTCGATCATACAACAAGAAAGTTCGACTTCAGTAATTCAAAGAAAATGACTTGGTACTAAAGAAAGTTCTTGCCAATCAAGATGAACCCAAAGGAAATTATACCCCAAATTGGGAAGGCCCTTTCATTGTCAAATACGTGTTGATAGGAGGAGCCATCAGATTGCAAGAAATGGATGGGAAAGAATTTCCCTAGCTCATCAATTCAGACACCGTGAAGAGGTACTATATCTAAGTCACCTGCAAGCCATCATCCTGGTCCTAAGAAAAAAGATCAAATCAATTCAGGTTTTCACAAGAAGTTTGAACTACGAATGACCTGATTTCCCTCAACAACGGGAGTATGTAGGCAACCATCTATTGTGCGGTCAAACCAAACAAAAAATCTAAAAACCCTCCAAACCAAGCTCAAACCCAAATAAACACTTTTCAACTGTTCAGGCCAAGCCTGAACTACGAATGACCTGATCTCCCCCATCCATGGGAGTACGTAGGCATCCATTTGTGGTGTGGTCTAACCTTCAAAAGAAAAAAAACAAACACAATTTTCCTTATAAATAAAAACCCAATTAAAAATCAGTCCCAAGACACCAAAACCTCATATAAAACCCAAATACTATCAAGCCTCCCTGATCAATATGCCCTTATGAGGTAATCTCTGTCATCTCAATGTCAATCCATCATGGAAAAGTTTATGATACATTAAGACAACAAGTCATGAAAAAAGTGGTAATCACTCAGCAATGACAAAATATATCCAAAAGGGAAGTGAATCAAAATATATTTCTCTGCCATATAATATTGTTTAATATATACAATATATCCTATACATGATAAAAATGGCTGACCTAGTCTATGCAGGAAAATGAAAGCAAATCTATAAACCCGCTGATAAATGGGATAACAAGTCCAACATGGCAACCCTCTCAGGAGATGGAGGTGCATCTGTAAGCTCCTGCCCTAAGGTCTCCATGCGAGCTAGAAGATCCATAGCCATCTGCATAGTGCTACCATGATCATCTATCAATGCACTTATATCTGAAATAATGCTATGCGAGTAGGATCTAAGTGCAGTACAATCAACGATGTAAGCATCCCGGGTAGCTAGAGCCTCATCCAGCTCAATAAAAGCAGCATCCCGTGCAACTAGAGCCTCATCTATCTCAACAAAAGCTGCATCCCGAGTGGCTCGAGCATTGTACCTATCAATAAAAGCAGCATCCTGATAAGTGGGATTTATACCCACGAATCGATTACTTTTCTACTTAAGAAAATGCTTGTTCTTATTACTTTATATTGTTTTTATAAGGCTTTGTTCTTATTTTGTTTAATATATGTTTTGTAGGAGTTTTTCTGTCATTTATAGCTTTTAGGGGCAAAACGGTTAATTTACCAGACCTGGCGCCGCAGCGCCACTTCTCAGTACAAATCTGGCGCCGCAACGCCAGTAACCTTCAAAAGATCTGGTCACCTAGCGCCGCAGTGCCCCAATCCTGTGCAAACTGGTGCAGCAGCACTAACTTAAAGATGGTGGAATAGACCTGGCGCCGCAGCGCCGCCTAAAGCCAAATAGTTGGCGCCGCAGCGCCAGCCCCTGTTTTCATAAGATATTTTTGGGAAATGACCTAGCAGCTTGTGGAAGTATATTTATATCATGTGGGTTGCCATTTTTAAGAAGAACTCCTTAGACTCTCTCTCTTTTTCTTTTCTCTTTTGATAGTTTGATTATTCATTTATTTAGTTTCTTTCTAGATAATACTCTAGAGCAGAAAAAAGCTTGGATATATTTCCTTCACTTTCTTCGTTTCTTAGGTTAGTTTAGTTTGTACATATAGATTAGGGATAGATAGGGATTCCTTGGAGCACAAGAGCGACATAGCAACACGGATTGAAAGGCGAATTGAAGGGAGTGCTTGGAGATTGAAGAGGCCTTGACAAAGTTTATTCTTCTCTAGTCTTTCCTTTGATATTGTTATGGATGTTGTATATGTTGCTACTTTTGATTAGTTTACTAGCTATGAACTAATTATTGGCTCTAAGATTGTAATGAACCCTTTGTCTATTTGAATTGAATTTCTTTATCTCTATGGTTGGCACCATATGGGTTGGTTCAATATATATGCTTATTGTGCAATTTTCTAAGGAATTAGTGATTTTTTGGTATTCTATGAGGACTGGAAATGAATCATAGATTTAGACCATTATGTGTTGACATGTGTTTGTGATTTGTCTGTATGGACTGCATGATTTGCCTATAGGATAGGAATATACCTATATGCCATGTGTGACCTATGAAGAACCTTTGCTTAATTCTTTGTTAGGGATAATTTGCTTAGGAATGAGTGGTTATTTCCCTAGCTTGGATGTTCCTCTATTTTTATTCCCTTTTAGGTGGATTAGAGAAGATATGCTCATACCTACCTTGGAAGAAGTGTGTGAGTACTTGTGAGTTCTTGGTCGACAATCCATCGTGACCATTTAGACCATAGAGATACAGTTAGGAGATTTGATGAAACATAGGACACCAAGTGTTCGACAGAATGCTAGTGTGGGGTGATATTATAATCTTAGCCTTCGATACCTGTCTTCATCCATTTCCTTGCTTTGCTAGTTAGTTTTAATTAGTTTAATTATAAATCTTTTAATTTATTCTGTTCAGACCTGACTTAGGAGATATAAAGTCGATGCTTGGTCTAGTTTAGAAATAGTTCCTCGTGGGTTCGATACTTAACTTATCACTCTATTACTTGTTAGACCGTGTATACTTGCACGTGTTTAGTGATCGGTTTGCCGACTCAGCAAGTTTTTGGCGCCGTTGTCGGGGAACTATTTATTCTAATATTGTCTAACTTTGATTTCAATCAATTTTGTCTTGATCTGAACTTGTATAGTTGCATTTAATTTGTTTTTATTGTTAAGGACTTTCAGTTATGGAATCTAATTATCAATGGTCTTTTGAGAGGGAAACACAACCTAGTTCGGAAGGAATGCTTGAGCATTTGCAAGTGCAAATTGTAAATCTCTCAAGATTCAATAATGATGTTGAGTGTCAATCTTTTTAGAATGCCTACTGTCAGACTAAAGCTGACTACGAATCGACGTACTATCATCCAGACTGTTATGGGTATCCACACTTTTGGGACAATAGTCTAGAGCAGTACTATGATCACAACTACTCTTACCAGACAGAATTGGGGTATCACTCTCCGCTGCCGAAACAGTATGCTTCTAATTTGGAAGAGATTCTTTCCATGACCTTAAAGCATGAAGATGAGAGAAGGCTAGATGATCTATTCACCAAATTCATTGAGCAAAATGAAGTTCGGATGACAACCCAAGAAACATCATTGAGAAACTTAGAAATACAGATGGAACAACTTGTCGAAGCTGCTAGGAATCCGCCGTAAAGCAATCTACCACCCGTTACTGATCACAACGAGGAGGCTGGAGAGCATTTCAGCGTGGTTATGCAAATACAGGACGATGAGTCTCACGTAGTTGAGAATGATTCGAGGTGTGTCTGGAGCAACCGGAGAGATCTGAGGTAGAGATAGAGACGATCATGGTAGAGTGTGTGGTCAAGATTGATGAAAATGCTAGAATCACGCTCGAATCTGTGGCAATTCCAAAGGACTCAACAGTGTATGAAGAGCACTTCCACTTCAACAAATATGGTGAATTAGTGGATAATTCAAGTTTGGAGAGATTCTTTGTGCCAGTGGATGAAGTGAAGTACGAGGCTCACCAATGGGCTATGTCTGCCAAAATTATAAAAGAAAAGACAAAGAGGCGGCATGAGAAGGTTTTCTTTGCATATGAGTCAAATTGAGAGTAACTGCTTATAATCAAGCTAACGACTCAAAAATAAACGCTTGATGGAGAGGCACCCCCATCCCAGTATCATTCTTTTACTTACTTCTTATTGTTTGTGAATATTGCATTTATTTTATTACGTACTAATTTAGGACGACTATAGTATATCTTCATGTATGTATAGCATATTAGGATGTAGATATGTATGTATCTATATCTTTAATTTTTATAGGAATTTCTGTATGTGCTAATTGGTTCTTGCTAATACAGGAAAACTGTTAAAAAATTTCAAAGTTACAGAGCTGGCGCCGCAGCGCCAGTAGTTGGCCTGAAGCCGGCGCCGCAGTGCAAGTACATATCAGGAACCCTGCATACCTAGCGTTGCAGCTCTCATCAACGAAGAAAAGCCGGCACCGTAGCGCTAGCTCAAGACCCAAACCCTGCATACCTAGCACTGCAGCGCCAGCCTAAGAGTAAAAGTCAGCGCCGCAACGCCAGTAGCAAGATTTTGTTTTTAAAACAGCCAAGGTCGGCAGTTTTTAAGCCATTCTCCCTTATTTGCTCGACAAACCAGCCCTAGCTTTCCCAAGAGGGTTCCAACATAAATTCCTCCCACCAAGTAGCAAATAAATCCTCATACTTAGGCCTCAGATTTCAAGTATGGTTCTTCAAGTGCATCAATAGAGATATCTATTCAAGGGTTCTTCAACCTAGGGCTTCTCTAATCTTAAGGTACGTTGGAATGTCTTAAAAAGGCTATTGAGTTAAGTTTTGATTTGTGTTTCGGTTGGGTTATCTTCTTCTTCTGCTTGGGTTGTGAATTCCCAATGAGGGAAATTTGGATTTGAAGCTAGTACAAATAAGGTTCTATCCGAGTTGAGTTTGAGAAGCACATGCCAGGTGTTTGTAAAAACTCCGCAAATAAAATTTGAAGGGTTTTTGGCTATTTTCTGCATGAGTTTGCTTGGTTTTCAAGGGAGATTACTTTGTGGTGTTCAAGTGAAGATGCGTAGTTATTCTTGAAACTTTAAAAATGACTTCAAGGCGTCATAGGCTTAACATTGGGTCCAAGTTTGTCAATGAAAAAATGTGGAATAGGTACAAGCATGACTTTTGCACAAGAGACCTCGTGCCAGAGCGAGGGTTTCAGTCGAACCATCCGCAAGATGGCGACTTATGGGCAATGATTATGGAGCGCAAATGGATGCTTTTCACTAAACAGCCAGAGATTTCCATTGTTCCTTTGGTGTATGAATTTTATGCTAATGCGAACGCCGAGGGTCCTGCTGTGGTTACGGTTCGAGGGAAGCAAGTGGCGTATGATAGTCAGACCATCAATGCTTATTTTGGGATGCCGAATTATGATGGCGTTGATTACCCCAAACCAGGGCGTCGTGGCTATGATTTAAATGCTATTCTTGAGAGGCTTTGCAAACCCAGAACCAAGTGGAAAGTTTGTACATTGTCAGGCGAAGAGATGAGTTTCCCACTTAAGGTGCTTAATCCATTTGCACTGGCATGGTATACTTTTATGTGTGCAAAACTCCTTCCTACTCGCAATATCCGTGATGTATCTAGAGAGCGAGCTGTCCTCCTATTCGATATCATCACCGGATTGGACATTGACATAGGAATTATTATTCAAGAATCAATTGAACGGGCGAGCTTAACAAACACATTTTGTGAGCTTCTACACCCGTCATTGATTACTCAATTGTGTCAGCGAGCAGGAGTCCGTTGGGGAGAGGATGATGTTACTGTGCCTCCCAATCTAGTTATATGTGGGCCGTTCTTCCCACCGCTGATTAAAATTGAGCCTGGAACTTCTCAAGGGCCTATGATGGGGTCGTTTTCACAGGGATCAGGGGTTGACTTTCTTGCTTCTATTGACCTCCTGCGACAGAGTCAGGCTGAAAATGCTCAAAGGCAGGCGAGACACATAGCTGCTCTCGGTCAAAGGCAAGATATTATGCTGCAGTATCAGGCTGGGATCGCCAACACTATGGAGGGCATCTATACATTGTATGGAGGCGAGAATCTCGGCACTTTCTATGAATTCCAGGAGCCCCCTGTTTTTCCACCATTTCCACCACCATCTCCACCTACAGAAGATTCTTGAAGAGGATGCAACCTTACACCTCCTTTCTCCATACACAGTCAATGAGGGCATTGGCCAACTAAAGTTTGGGGGGTAGCAACTTTATGATGATTTCCTTTATCTGTTTAAGATATTATGTTTGGATGCCATTAGCACTATTTTTATCTGTTTAATTAGTAATTTTGAGCTGCAAAGTGATGTTACTTGCAGTTATATGCATGGATTATTGTGGAATGTTTAAATGCTTATTTGTATCCATGTTACAATTTTTATATAGAAATGAAATTTATTTATCTTTTTGTGCTATGATATGATCCATATTAGTTTTTGAACCCGATTTTTAATTATTTATATGATTGTAGGGTTATAGTTAGTAAAATTTTTGATAGTGGCCAATGATATGTGTGTTATGGCTTTCTCAATATGGTCAAGCAAGTATAAATTAGTCTTTGATTATTTTTTAGTTAATAATGCTGTTGATCCTATCTAACTTTCGAGCACGTACCAACTGTGATAATTAGTTATGTTTCTTGATTAGACTTTAATTGGTAATTCTTATGGAAAATTTTTGGCTTATGCTCGCACGGTCTTAAATGAGTCAATGTAGTAAGAGTTAGATCCTTATGCAAGTTCGAACGCATTCAAGTTCTAATAAAAAAAATTGATGAATAACCGGAGTTGACCAGGTTTGATTACGTGGCCTTTGTTACTCAAGTTAATAGATCCTTAGGGGTGTTTCACACCTAATGCCCTAAAGCCATTTGGTTTGGGAGTCATTGATCAAAAGCTTGCTACATGGGTGACTTTGAAAAGCCTAATGTAATTAGACATTGCACGATTATATTTAAGGTTACATTGAAAATTATAGCGGAAAAGAAAATACTAGTTTGGCTATATGGATAGTTTTACTTGAATTATTAGATTCTGAGGGGTGTTCTACACCTAGTGCCCTAAAACCTTCTGGCTTGGGAGTCACTGATCGAAAATTCGTTACATGGGTAATTCAGCCTAAGATATACAAATTTTGCACAAGTCAAGTCTAGCCGTTATTATGCTAATACTGAATGGTCTGTCCTTGCATTTGAGTCTTTATCTGAATTCTTGACGTAACTTGAGCGTTTTAGTAAGCATTTTCCTTTGTTCAATTGTCTATGTTTTTGGGAATTATAATTGGTTAGAGTAGTTGGTATTCACACACACACAGACTTAGATCAGTAGCAGTGTAAACTAGAGATTTGATCGAGCCATGTTTATTGATGTGCTTCTATTTTGAAATTGCTATGTTTAACCTTGAGGCCGCAATGCAGGTACATAATAGTTAGTCTGATTCATATTATAGTTAATTTAGCATATTTTTGCTTGGGGACAAGCAAAGTCTTAAGTTTGGGGGCTTGATAAGTGGCATTTATACCCACGAATCGATTACTTTTCTACTTAAGAAAATGCTTGTTCTTATTACTTTATATTGTTTTTATAAGGCCTTGTTATTATTTTGTTTAATATATGTTTTGTAGGAGTTTTTTGTCATTTCCAGCTTTCAGGGGCAAAACGATCAATTTACCAAACCTGGCGCCGCATCGCCACTTCTCAGTACAAATCTGGCGTCGCAGTGCCAGTAACCTTCAAAAGATCTGGTCACCTAGCACTGCAGCGCCTCAATCCTGTGCAAACTAGTGCCGTAGCGCCAACTTAAAGACAGTGGAATAGACCTGGCGCCGCAGCGCCGCCCAAAGCCAAATAGATGGCGCCGCAGCGCCAGCCCCTGTTTTCATAAGATATTTTTGGGAAATGACATAGCAGCTGGTGGAAGTATATTTATATCATGTGGGCTGCCATTTTTAAGAAGAACTCCTTAGACTCTCTCTCTTTTTCTTTTCTCTTTTGATAGTTTGATTGTTCATTTATATAAGTTTCTTTCTAGATAATACTCTAGAGCAGAAAAAAGCTTGGATATATTTCCTTCACTTTCTTCGTTTCTTAGGTTAGTTTAGTTTGTACATATAGATTAGGGATAGATAGGGATTCCTTGGAGCACAAGAGCGGCATAGCAACACGGATTGAAAGGCGAATTGAAGGGAGTGCTTGGAGATTGAAGAGGCCTTGACAAAGTTTATTCTTCTCTAGTCTTTCCTTTGATATTGTTATGGATGTTGTATATGTTGCTACTTTTGATTAGTTTACTAGCTATGAACTAATTATTGGCTCTAAGATTGTAATGAACCCTTTGTCTAGTTGAATTGAATTTCTTTATCTCTATGGTTGGCACCATATGGGTTTGTTCAATATATATGCTCATTGTGCAATTTTCTAAGGAATTAGTGATTGTTTGGTATTCTATGAGGATTGGAAATGTATCATAGATTCAGACCATTATGTGTTGACATGTGTTTGTGATTTGTCTGTATGGACTGCATAATTTGCCTATAAGATAGGAATATACCTATATGCCATGTGTGACCTATGAAGAACCTTTGCTTAATTCTTTGTTAGGGATAATTTGCTTAGGAATGAGTGGTTATTTCCCTATCTTGGATGTTCCTCTATTTCTATTCCCTTTTGGGTGGATTGGAGAGGATATGCTCATACCTACCTTGGAAGAGGTGTGTGAGTACTTGTGAGTTCTTGGTCGACAATCCATCGTGACCATTTAGACCATAGAGATATAGTTAGGAGATTTGATGAAACATAGCACACCAAGTGTTCGACAGAATGCTAGAGTGGGGTGATATTATAATCTTAGCTTGTAGATCCTTCGATACCTGTATTCATCCATTTCCTTGCTTTGCTAGTTAGTTTTAATTAGTTTAATTATAAATCTTTCAATTTATTTTGTTCAGACCTGACTTAGGAGATATAAAGTCGATGCTTGGTCTAGTTTAGAAATAGTTCCTCGTGGGTTCGATACTTAACTTATCACTGTATTACTTGTTAGACCGTGTATACTTGCACGTGTTTAGTGATCAGTTCGCCGACTCAGCACATCCCTGCCAGAAAGAGCTATCAACATTAGTGCTCTCGCCTGATCCCTCTCAAAGGTCATCCAAGCTAACGAATCTATAAGAGATGGATCCGCCGCAGTAGGAATGCTAGGGGTGTCACTAACTAAAGCTGATGTCAAGCCAGCGAATAACTCTTCCTCGGTGGGAGAATCAGGGTCCTTCATAGGCTCCTCCTCATCAAAATCAATACTTAACTCTGACTGAACAACTACAGCCAAACAATGTCTGCCTTCAACCATGCAGAATACTCTAGAGAACGACCCAGATGACTAGTCAAAAAATCAGCCCTCTCGCAACGAGTCCAACAATTATAAATCCTGGTTAAGTCAGATGATGACAAAGACAAAGCTGATATTCATTGATCCAAAGCCCCCTCAAAGTGGTGAATATCCTGAAACTGATCAAATTATCCCATAACAGCCAGTGCATGATATGTGGCCACCCCTCTTAAACCTGCCAAGGGTAGATAATCCATGATAACTGCATGCGTAATGAAGCTATGAGGAGAGCTGAGCCCTGAACAGGGCAAGATCACAAATGGATGCTCGATCGCCATCAGAAAGGTCAACCAAGATGCCGCATCTGTACACTCAGTCGGCTGAAAGGAGTAGGACATGGCTATCTCATGAGTAAAATAGTACCCATGATGTCTAAAAGTGCTGATGGGTCTCAAGTGTGTCATAAACCACACGTACAATAAAACGACACTACCCCTGAAGAACCCCACAGGATGGGTATGGCAGAATGTATCCGACCTCAAGGTCTCTGCCAGTATCATGGGCAGGATGGTACAACCCTGTCTAAGAGTGTGAACCACTGTGATCAGGCCGATATCCATATGGTCCATATACAACGGCATGTATAGATAAGCCACAACGCACATTAATAAAGAATATACTTGGGCAGCCCTCCACACGTCCTCAGTAATGGAAAAATCTCCTAAGTGCAGTAGATAACTATCTAATGATCCCAATTGATCAATCAAAAAGTCCAGGGACACCACATGCCCCGAAGTAATCTCATCCGTGATGACTCTGCGCCTCAAGCCAGTCAAGGTCATGAACTATCTTCTCATATCACTGATGGACATCCTAGTACAAGATCGATCCAACGGCAAACCAGTGATGCGCTCATACTTCTCCAATGTAGGAGTCAGCTCATAGATACCAAATCTGAAAACCTGTCGCTCAGGTATCTAACGAGATAATATACTGTCCACGAAGCCCAGTGGGACCTGGAAAGCCCAGATGGCCATGGAATGCCCCAACATCTGATCAACTGTCGCCCTATCTGTGGGAGGCAAACTGTCATACCATGATCTCAAAGAAGAGGCTATCAATGTGGGTGGCATGTGCTCAATACAGCTGACTATAGATGAAGACACCTGTAGAACCGTATCATGAGACCATCCAAGGGTCAATGCTAAACTCACATATCTGAATGCATATCCATGACATAATGCATGCATCATGATAGATGATAATGATAAATGACAACATGATGCAATAGATAGGAAATATCGTACATACACTGTCTAATGAAAGCATCATCTCTGTCTGCTACTAAAATGCAAAATAAAAAGTACAAGGAAATGGGGCACAACCGCCCAATGACTAACAGAGGCCTATCAAAAGAGATAACGAGAAATGGGGCACAACCTCCTAATATCTAACAGAGGCCTATCAAAAGATATAACAAGAAATCTATCAAAAGAAGTCTATGATATATGCATATAGATGATCAACCTGTTGTAACTCCTCCTGAGTCACTGAATCTCTGCCAGAAGAGATGTCGGGCATATAGAGAGGAGGATCCGCAGTAGTAAAACTGCCAAAATATGGACCTCCTGAGGGACCAGCTCCGGAGCTGGAAGGATCAAAAGAATCTACCTTTGAAGGATCCCTGCCAAGGTGCCTGATGAAAAACTGTGCCCAATCCAAACGCTGGGTTAAACTAGAAATCTGCTCCAAATGAGTAGGCTCTCGAAGGCAAGCTATCCAGTCTGTCATCATAATAGACCCAGGAACCATGTCTACCATGAACTGAGTGGCACTAGTCTGGGCCCCAATCGTGCGAGGACTCCACCAGTGATAAAATGCCTCCTGACTGTGAGGACCCTCTGATAGGGTAAAGTCATCCAAGCCCATCAAGGGAATGTTTGTGACTGGCAGAGATATGGGCCAATGATGCCTAACAGAAGGAGGGAATGGAATACGGATCTCTCTTGTAACACTCCTGATAGCCTGCTCTCCCAAGTAGAGCTCCCAGCCTCCATCAGTCAAAAGGGGAATTCGACGAGTGG
Organism: Panax stipuleanatus; assembly: GCA_020205555.1. Taxonomy (NCBI): domain Eukaryota; kingdom Viridiplantae; phylum Streptophyta; class Magnoliopsida; order Apiales; family Araliaceae; genus Panax; species Panax stipuleanatus. The sequence continues at coordinate 63,844 of JAINUT010000539.1, forward strand.
AAAATATAAACTTTAATCCATTCAGAAATCCATCCTCAAAATTGACTGTCAGATAATCAAGGGTGTAAGGAACCCACATGATGGAATCGGCGATCAATAGCTCCAACTGCAAGCGGGAATGGGTGAACCCCTCTGCCACGGGGACCTCTGTAAAGGTGGAATAATGCCATCGTCGTCCTCGAGGATATATCTCTAGACCTAGAGTAGTAGCTGGGTGTAGGCAAGGGAGCCTCTCATATGCCCAAAACTTAAAATGCAAAGATCAAATGTCCTCAGTGATATTGATTGGCAACACAAATGAGGGAGATTGAAAGGTGAAAGAGAAATTACTCACCAACAGGAAGGAATAAAAACCCAGCCAAGCCTCTGTCACGCCCTCAGATAGGCGCAACCCATGAAGAAAATAGGCGAAGGTGAAGGTGCCCCAGTCAAAATCCCTAATGCGCTCCACATCTCGAGTAGCTCTAACTAGAGCAAAAGAGATCGTCGAGGAGTTGTCTGCTATGAAACAACCTCTGATGATGACCACAAACAGTCGCTGAAAAATGCAATCTCTAACCTCTGATCATCAAGAAGAGGCTCAGTTAAAGCCCCACTCTGGGCATCAACACTCAAGGGCCCAGAACAGACTGTCCGACCCTTGATGGCCGTCGAAGGAACTCCCAAAAGGGATCGAATGGCAGCAGGAGAAATATTAACCACCAAAGATATTATATCACACGTAAACTCCAACCCTATGATGAACCGCCAATCCATCGGTGTCATCATAATCTCATAGTCCAACAAGTAAAGAGACTGGGTCTGGTGGAACCAGCGCTCAGATAAAGCCCACAGATAACCCCAAGGGCAATAACAGGGAGGAATAGAGAAGAAGGCCTCGAAACCCCAAGAGTTGATGATGGCCTGGTACTCCGAATGAAGAGTATGATATAAAGAGTGGACGCTAAACTAGTTCCCCCTGGGCTGAGTAAAGCTGAGAACCTGCATCAAATTGCAAATCCAGATTAAACTATTGTCCTGAAATGGTAAAAGGAAGAAAAGTCCAGAATAAAAACTTTGGTCACCTCATTGGCATGAAGATAGATCGAAGGATGGTGCCTAAAATCATCCAAAAACTCTAGAATTATCACAATGATGGCAAGAAGCTCCCGACATGAGGTAGTCGGAGCTAGAGCTGGATCCACAATAGGGACATCCTCTTCGTCGTCTACATTATCAGGCCTATCAACCTGGATAGGACAAATCACTGACTCAGCTAACCGGCGAGGCTGCCGGGCTGGATGAGGCCGAGGGACATCAGAAGCTCTCCTCCTCCTCACACCTTCAGAGACTCTGCGAGAGCTAGCTGGTATATCTGAATCCATAACTTGAACAAAATCTCCAAATCACCTTAGAAAGTGTGAGGTAAGTTTCAAACTTACAACATATTGAAATTAAATCATTGTTTCATGCATAGTCTAAGTCCTAAAGCATGCATTAGTTTAACATACATCCCTAGTAGAGTTAAAATTGCATGTTCATTAAATACTCAGGCTTTTGAACTTTTTTTTGCCAGAGCCTCCTTTGTAAAATGGACTATCCACATGCATATAGGCATGATTAGGTGGCCATTCAGTAGCACACCAACCCAAAATCATGAGCATTTCATATATATGAAAAACATCAAAATCAAACTCCCCGTGGCAGCTAAATTACTACGTGTATTTTATTTGAAAATTCAGGCTCATTTGTCCTTTAAATAGGATGAATAAATTGGCCAAAAAGGGCGCCAAATGACTGTCTCAGAAATTAATTTTTTTTCACATCAATACGTTCATCATGGTAAAATATACACATTTACTAAGTCTGAAAATTTTTATAAAGTCATATAAGCATGCATATTCACTATATTGTGTTTAGAAGCATTCTATATGAAATCTAACGATCTAACGGTCAAAACTTAAAAGGAAATGATGTAAATGTTACCGGAGTTGTGCAAAATGATTGTACGGTGATGGATTTTGAAAAAAGCAGCCCGAACTCAGTAGATCTGAAGAGGAATTTTGGGATTTTCTATATAGTTCAACTTGAAAATGACTTGTGAAAGCCACGGGGGACTAAAATAGACCTGTGGGGAGCCGCGACTCTACCTGCGGTAACCGCAGGTAGACCTACGGCAATCCAGGGTGGGTCCCACCCCCTCCGGTTCGGTCCAAATGAGGTTAAAGCAGAGTTCCCAGAAGCTAAAAAGTCAAATCAGGGAAAAAGGTGTTACGCGATTGAGCGGAAAAGGCTTAAAACCCTGAATCTGGGTGTCAAACTCCTGATGAAAGAAAGTCTTCATGTAAGCCATTGGTATGAACCCTGATATGGTATTTGGAGTGCCAAAGATGGAAATTGCTAAAAACTGCCTTTGTCAAAGCATCGGGAAGGTCCGGTGTTATGAACAGTAGATTTTGAATGCGTCAAAGTATCCAGACTTGTTCGAGGGTAAGACTTATCAGAAAGATACCCCCAACATCGATATTAGGTATGTTTGACATCGTAAACCGTTGGCGATAACTCCAGCGTAGCATCGGGAAAGATTCGATGATGAAAATCGTTGAGAACTGCTTCATTGAAGGTCAGAATGTCTGATATTGTGAACCGTTGGCGACAACTCCAGTGTAGCATCGGGGGAGATCCGATGATGAAAATTGTGGAAAACTATCATTCTCGGGGAGAACCGATGATGGAATCTGTTATACAAATCCCCAGCCGAGGCTTCAAACTACCTAAATCGACCGTTGTAAACTACCGTTCAAGTAGGCATCGAGGAGGTTCGTTGTTGGTCAAAATCTGTAAACTATCGTTCGAGTAGGGATCAAATCAGTTCAACCGACCGTCGTAAACTACCATTCGAGTAGGCATTGAGGAGGTTCGGTGATGGTCAAACTCTACAAACTACCGTTCGAGTAAGAATCAAATCAGTTCAATCGACCATTGTAAACTACCATTCGGGTAGGCATCGAAGAGGTTCGATGATGGTCAAATCATTGTCAATTATTGTTCGAATAGATAGTGAGAATTATATCCCTGACAGAAACGTCGGCATCAACCAGAAAGCAATTCAAACCGTTGGTAACAACTCCAGCGTAGCTTCGGGAAAGATCCGATGGTGTAAACCAGTGTAAGCTATCATCGGGATAGCTCACCAATGAGGTCACTCGTCATAAGAGGAACATCCCCAGCGGAGGAAAAGTCAGAAAGCGTATCTGAAGACAAAGAATGTTGGTGACAACCCCAACGTCGAACTCAGAGAGGTCCATTAGTATCAGCCATAGAAAAATCTCCCCAACAGGGATCCTGAAAACATCTCTACAACATTTCTGAGAATTAGTCTCAATAACATTGGCGGACAGTTTAAACCGTTGGCGACAACTTCAGAATAGCATCGGGAAAGATCCGGTGATGAAAGCATTACAAACTACTGTTCGAGTAGGCATCGAGAAAGTTCAATGATGAAAGCCTTGTGATAGGTCTCCAAATCTGAGTGTTTTATTTTGATGATAACAAATTAGGATTAAAGGTCAAAAGGGTAGAATCCTCTCCATAGGATTAAGTGTTAAAAATAATTTATTAATTACCTTGAATATTTTGACCAAAAATATTTATTTTCTAAAAACTTCATTTGAATTTATTTTATGACCTTGATAATTTAATATCAAGTGTTAATAAAATGAGTTCATATAGTAACATTTCCTAAGGCAAGGAGATTCCTATTTTAAAATAATTTTTTAAACTCTTTATGGGCAAAAACTATTTCTAATTATATATATATATATATATATATATATATTTAAGGTATATTATATATGTAAAAGTATATAATATATATATATAAACTGAATATATATATATATATATATATATATATATTTATGCTAAGTATATATATATATATATATATATATTTGTGTGTGTGTATGGAGGTGTGTGCATGTGTTGGTTGGTATGTGTGTGTGTGTGTGTACCGAACATGTGAATGGGCATATGTGTGTGGGTGTATGTGCCGAAGTGCAAGGCATGTGCGCTGGGAACAAATCTAAGGCTTATGCCTTTGTTTCTATTGTTGGGCACAAAACTAATCATCATAAGTAATGAGTCACATGTAAGGAACAAAAATGGTTGGGCTAAAACAATCTCTTATATTCGGCCAGCACAAATTGATCCGAGCCCCTCATTTTTCCATCATGCAATCCGGACCTTCCAATTCAAAAATAATTTTCGAAAATTACGATTTTGCCCGAACCTCAAAATTCTATAAATAGAAAACTTTTCTATTCATTTCAATTTACCAATTCTATAAACCGAAAAAGCTTACTCTCCTTGCCTATATATTATCTAAACAAGCTTTTACTCTCTTCTCTCAATCAAAGTTCTAATTCTATTGGAAGAGAAAAATTGGTCCAAGTATTTGAGATAAGTTGTTAAATTATAATTGTTCATATCATCTCATACTTGCTCATACATATAGATATTATGTGATAAATTGTTATACATATTCATATATCTATATATCCATATTAGTAAAGAGTCAGTACTTGGACATCAATATACAATTTGAATGTTATTTCTTTAAAATTCTCCAAACGGTCTTTAAAATCCCAATTGGCCCTTTACTGGTATATTCAATATATAGATTTAGATAATCAAGATATAAACTGCGATACACATTTATATATATCTTATATATGATCTATCATATCTAGTAAAGAGTCAGTACTTGGACACCGATATACAATTTGGATGTTATTTCTCTGAAATTCTCCAAACAGTCTTTAAAATCCCAAGTGGCCCTTTACTGATATAAATAATCTATATAAATATTCTTTAATATTTTATATACGATTATCAAGTTGTGAATCGAAAAATTTAGTTAGTACTTGGATATCGATATACAATTCGGATGTTATTTCCTTGAAATACTCTGGACGGTCTTTAAAATCTCAAGTGGCCAAATTATTCGCAACGTAGATCAAATATAATATAATATATATAAGTGGGTGAAACAAGTTTTGTTCAAGTATTATCTAAAGTGAATCATATTATCATACTTAATAAACTGTCATCAAATATATTGCTCATATAATTGTTCATAAATTATTGTTGCATTATACAAGTGTGTGTGGTTGTTTAAATTCAAAGTTATATTTATTTAACACACACTCTTTATAAAGACAAATCTTTTTCTTAAATCCATAGAAAAATATTCTTTAAAGAAAAAGAAAATCTTTATTATAAGTGCTTAAATATTTTATCTGCTTTCACAGAAGCACATCACATAAAAGTCTTTGAACTTTTATCATATACCTGAATTCTATATCTACTTATCTGAGAAGTATTTGTTCTACAATTTTATCTACTTATTGTTAGAAGTAAATATTCAAACAAACTTTTTGTAAAAGGAAAAAGGGGTGAGTTAGTTTATTTTATATTTGTGAGAAAGACAAAGAATTCTTTGACCAAGACCAGAGTTTTAGAGAGGTCAGCTGGGAGTTGGGTCTCTAGTGTACTTGTGAGGTGAGGAAGAGATTGTTATTTCAAGACTAAAGTATAAAATAGTACTAAACTCAAAAGAAGATTTAACTAAGCTTGAGGAAGGAGCTGGGAGTTCGCTGTCCAAGATAGTTAGTTGAGGATAGTTATATGTTTATCTTTAAAACTTTATGCAGGCTTCTCCGCCTATTGAAGGAGTATTTATTACAGGGAGTATTTATTGCAGGGAGTAATAGGATCTCAAGTCCTGGAGAAGAGCTTGAGACTGGACGTAGCAACATACCCGGGCTGTATGTTGTGAACCAGATAAATATCTGTATATTGTGTGATTGAATTTAAAACTACTTATTAATTTGATAAAATTAACCCACTAAATTCAAAAAGACCAAAGATAATTTTTAAACGGTGATAATCTATTCAACCCCCCCCCCCCTTCTAGATTATTATTGGACTTTCAATTGGTATCAGAGCGGTGCTCTTTAACTTGTTTGTTAAGTGATTACAGGCATATCTAAGAGTAGATCCATCTATGGCCTACACAAATGCTACTGGTTGCGGTGAAGGACTATCAATGTCCAGACCTCCACTATTTGTTGTCACAAACTTTGCCACCTGGAAAAATAGGTTCAAAATCTACGCCAAGTCACAAGGAATCAAAATTTGGCTAGCAATTGAACGAGGTGTAAAGATTCCCACAAAAGTCGAAAATGAAAAGCTCGTCGAAAAAGATGCTGGGGAATTCACCACCGAGGATGAGGAGATTATGAATATCGCCTCCAAAGCTGAACAAGTGCTAACCAGTGCTCTTACAGAAAAGAAATAGAAAAGAGTTAGCAACTGCAAGAATGCTAAAGAAATCTGGGAAAAATTAATTGTATCCTATGAAGGAACCAGTCATATCAAAGAAACCAGAAAAGATGCTCTAATCCAAGAGTATGAAAGCTTCAAGCTGGAAGAAGGTGAAAAGATCATTGATATGGAAACTCGTTTTTCCAGAATCATTGATGAGCTAGAGCAACTGGGAAAAGCTTACACAACAAATGAGAAGAACAGAAGGATTCTCAAACTCTTCCATCTGTGTGAAAAATGAAAGTTACAGCCATCAAGGAAATATAGGATCTAACTGCTTATCCTCTTGATAGCCTCATTGGAAATCTTCGTGCCCACGAAGTCGACATGCTAGTCAAAAAAGCAGGATCAGACACAGACCTCAAAAAGAAAGGAATCGCTTTCAAAGCCTTACTTGTTGATCAAGAAAGCGATGATGATGATGAACTAAATGAAGAACTCTTGAGTCTAGATAATAACGAAGTTGCATTAGACAACTCAGAAGAAATTCAAAACAAAGCAAAGAGATATGGCAAAGGCTTCATGAAAATAAATAACAACTTCAACAACTTCCGAAATAAGCAAGCCTTCAAACCAAAAGTTTCAGGAGGGAATTTCAAGGCTACCAACAGCAACTTCAGAAATGCTGGCTCAAATGAAAATTTAAATAACTGTTTTGAATGCAACCAGCCAGGACACTTCAAGAAGGATTGTCCAAAACTAGCCAACAACAAAGTTCTAGTAGCTGAAGAAAGCTGGGATCTAAGTGATGAAGAAGAACCTACTGAGCCAACCGAAGAAACCGCAAATTTATGTTTAATGGCGGACAATGACTCATCATCAAAATCTGAGGTAAATTCAGAACATCAAGCATATAATTTTATATATAAAGATAATGAAATTACTAAAGAAGATTTCATCAAATTAAAAGCATCATTTAAAAAATTAATTGCAGCAAATAGAAATATTAAAATAGAAAATTTTAATCTAATTATGGATAATGAAATCTTAAAACATGAAAATGAGAAATTAGAAAATAACTCTTCAGAAAATCTTCCAGTAAAAGAAGAATTAGAAAAGTTAAGAAAAACAAATGAAAATCTTGAAAAAGAAAATTCTACACTTACTATTTCTATTGAAAATCTTAGAACTAAAAATTCAGCTCTTACTGTGATTATAGAAGATTCTTAAAAATAAGAAATAAGTAAAAAGGAAAATTCATTAGAAAAACAAAATGAAGAATCTATTCTAATGAATCAAATTAAAATGTTGACTCTAGAACGTGGTGACTTAAACTCTACAGTTATTAAATTTACAAAAGAGAAAGAAAATCTTGACGTTATTCTCGGTCAACAAAGATGTAGTTTTAATAAAGAAGTATTATGGTATATTGGAGAATTCAGTAAGATAAAACATAAAAAACTCTATCATGTTAAAAGTAAAGAAAAAGGTCATGCATCTCCTTTTGATAAATGCTCTTATTGTAACAAAAACGGTCATTCGATTTACTCGTGTAATGCAAAAAATGGAAACTACACTGGAAAAATAATTTGGGTACCAAAAGGAAGTTACATTGCACCTATTATCACAAAAAGAGAATTTCTTTCTCATGAAAGACCATCTAAAAACTCTCGTCAAAATCCTTCATTCAAAAGAGTTAGTCATGCATATTATAAATCTGCTACTCATAGAACATGTGTGTCTACAAGTGATTATTATCCTGTACTAACCTTTGTAAAGGAAAACACAAACAATCCTTATACAAATTGGAAAACTTACCCAAAGGACCCTTCTCATTAAAGGGTACCAGTTTGTGAATTTAATATATGTTACAGGTATGTCTCACAGCTAATTCTAGTAAAAATAAATGTTACCTTGATAGCGGTTGTTCAAGACACATGACAGGCGACAAAACTAAATTGAACAATCTACAGGCTACAGACTGTAACGAGGTAACATTCGGAGATAGCAACAAAGGTAAAATTATTGGAATTGGAAATGTGTACAGTAAACAAATAACCATCTCTAACGTTCAACTGGTCACATGACTCAGGTATACTCTTCTATCCATCAGTCAACTATGTGATAGTGGTTTTAAAATAACATTCAGTCCTCATAACTGTTCAATATATGACCAAACTGGAAAATTAATTTTACTTTGTCCTAGAAGTCAAAATATGTACACGTGTGATTTAGATACATACTCACACATGGACAATGTGTGTCTTGTATCTGCGAATGACGATCCTTGGCTTTGGCATCGTAGATTAGGACACATTAACATGAAATTAATTAACAACATATCTTCTAAAGAACATGTTCGTGGTCTTCCTAAACTTAAATTTCTTAAAGACCATATTTGTGAAGCCTGTGAATTAGGAAAACAAATTCATGCATCTCATAAACCTAAACTCACAGTTTCAACCTCTCGACCACTTGAACTCTTGCATATGGACTTAGTTGGACCTATCCCTAAACATAGTATGGGTGGTGCTGTCTATATTTTAGTCTTAGTTGATGATTATTCAAGATTCACTTGGGTTAATTTTCTAAAATTCAAACATGAAGCGATAAACTCCTTCTCTGCTCTATGAGAAAATTCAGAATCAACAGGGAAGCTCTATTGTTTATATTCAATCTGATCACGAAAGAGAATTTGACAATTCTGATTTCATAATGTTCTGTGATGAGCACGGTATAAGTCATAACTTTTCTGCACCTTACACACCTCAATCAAACGGCGTGGTTGAAAGGAAAAATCGTACTCTACAAGAAATGGCCAATACTATGCTTAATGAATATCGACTTCCTAAATATTTTTGGGCCGAAGCAATTGCAACTTCTTGTTATATTTTGAATCGTGTCTTGCTGAGACCAATTCTTTTCAAAACTCCCTATGAACTCTTTTATCACAGAACTCTGAAAATAAACTAGTTTCGTGTCTTTGGGAGTAAATATTTTATTCTAAATACTAAACAATATCTAGTGAAATTCGATCCCAAATTCGATGAAGGAATATTCCTGGGATATTCACTAAACAGTAAAGCATATAGAGTCTTTAATAAAAGAACTCTCGTCGTGGAAGAGTCAATGAATGTAACCTTTGATGAATCTAAACCTCCTCCAAAATATAAAGAATTAACAAAAAATGATACAGTTATTGAAGATATTCTCAAAAATATGGAAGAACTAAAAATTGATGATATTTCTCCTTCTGTCAATATTAATCCTCTTGAAAATACTAATTCCCAGCTAAATGACTTGCCCAAGGAATCACATGCTATAAGAAATCATCCAATAGAAAATGTCATTGGTGATATTGATAAAGGGATTCTTACAAAGATCACAAGCACAAAATATGGTCAGTCATCTATCCTTTCTGTCATAAATTGTACCTAAAAATATAAAAGATGCTTTGATTGATGAAGACTGGATAATAGCTATGCAGGAAGAACTTGAACAGTTCACAAGAAACAAAGTCTGAGAATTAGTTCCAACTCCCGAAGAGACCTCCATTATTGGAACTCGATGGGTGTTTCGTAACAAATTAGATGAAAATGGAACTGTTATATGTAATAAGGCACGATTAGTTGCACAAGGGTATAATCAACTTGAAGGAATTGACTACGATGAAACATATGCTTATGTTACTAAAATTGAGTCTATACGTATGTTATTAGCTTTTGCATGCCATAAAGATTTTAAATTATTTCAAATAGATGTGAAATCTGCTTTTCTAAATGGTGTTATTGAAGAAGAAGTATATGTTAAACAACTTCATGGCTTTGAAGACTTTGATCATCCTGACTATGTTTATAAACTACACAAAGCTTTATACGGCCTAAAACAAGCTCCCATGGCATGGTATGAAAGACTGAGTAAATTTTTATTAGAAAATGGTTATAAAAGAGGCACAATAGATACTACTCTTTTTACAAAATATAAAAATGATGATATTCTTATTTTACAAATATATGTTGATGACATCATTTTTGGATCTACTAACATAAATATGTGTAATGAGTTTTCTGAAAGCATGAGTAAGGAATTTGAAATGAGCATGATGGGAGAATTAAATTTCTTCCTAGGACTTCAAATCAAACAAGGAGAAAAAGGTATTCACATCTCTCAATCCAAATATTGCAAAGAAATGATTAAGAAATTAGGTTTAGAGTCTGTAACACCTCTTAATACTTCTATGTCAACTACTGATAAAATAACTGCTGATGAAAATGGAAAAAGTGTTGACACAAAGAAGTATCGAGGAATGATTGGCAGTCTCCTTTACATCACAGCTAGTAAACCTGACATTATGTTCAGTGTCTGTAAATGTGCCAGATTCCAAGCAAATCCTAAAGAATCTCACTTGGTTGCAGTAAAAAGAATATTTTAATACCTTAAAGGAACTACAAACTTAGGTCTATGGTATCCTAAAGGTCAACCATTTGACCTTGTGTGTTTCTCTGACTCTGACTATGCCGGTCATCATGTTGATCGAAAGAGCACAAGTGGCACTTGTCAGTTCTTAGGTGGATGTTTAGTCTCCTGGTTTTCTAAGAAACAAAATTCGGTATCTATTTCAACCACCGAAGCCGAATATATAGTTGTTGCACGATGTTGTGCACAGATATTGTGGATGAAACAGACCCTTACCGATTACAATATAAAATTTAACTGTGTATCAATATTATGTGATAATACAAGCACTATCAACTTAAGTAAAAATACCGTATTACATGCCAGATTAAAACACATTGATGTTAGACACCATTTCTTATGGGATCATGTAAACAATGGTATCATTAAATTAGAACACATTGACACAGAATTAAATATTGCTAATATATTTACTAAACCACTAAGTTCTGCTAGATTTTGTAAATTACGTTTAGACTTAGGAATGTTAGATATTGTTTCATAAAATATTAAAGTTCTCTCTTATTTAAAAAAAATCTATATTTTTTGTGCTTGTTTCTGGTAATATATAAATATAATTTTTTTTAGAATTATTAATATTATTAGTTTATAATTTTCTATATATATATACTCATAATTATACATATAAATTATTTGTTTTATATGTTATTATATTTATATTATGTAGTTAAGTATATATTTTTATATATAAGATTTTATACTTACAATCTTTCTCAATTACACATTATATATGTATATTTCATTTATTTATATATAATATATTTAAATATGTACTTTATATATTGAAATTTCATATTTATACTCTCTCTTAATTATCAGAAAATTATATTATTATAAATTTTTTATTAAAAATTTACATATATTCATAAAAATGAAAATTATTAATTTACTAATTTTAATATAAATGTTTTAGTATTTTCTATTATTTATTATATCAAAAATCACATTTTTAACATTTATTATATAAATATATATCTGATCTGATCTGAGCCGCTCATCAAATAAACTCATCCAGCGGCACAATCCGCGCCTATCCAATCCAACCAATCAGAAGCCAGATAGCCTAAACACACGGATCACGCTCGTCAACCGCTCGATCAACACAAGAAAGCAAAAATTCATCTCAGTCGTCCGATCAATGTCAAACGGGTCAGCCGATCCCGTTCAAAAGCGTGTCTCATCCTGACCGTTGATCAAATATGAGGTTTGTTTTCAGCCACACGATCACTCCAATTAACCTAAATATAAAAATCAAAAATCAGATTTTATTTCATTTTTTACTCTCTCTCTCTCTCTCACCTCTACCGACCCTCTCTATTCTCTCTCTCTCTAAACCCAGACGCTCTCTTCTCTCTCTACCTTCAAACTCTAACCCTCTCAAACCCTAACTCTCTCGGCCTAAATCAACCACTATAGGTGCGTTTTTCGTGTTTTTCTTTCAATTAAATGATTCTTCTGAGTCTTCTTAACATTTTCTACCGATTTGATTTTTCATTCTTCACATTTCTGTTATCTTTAAAAAGAAAATTTTTTTTGTTCTTAAAGTTTTTTTTAAAAACCCTAACTTTTTATATAAAAAAAATTACATTCTTTGTTTATCGATTTTGTTTCAAACAAAAATATGTTCTTATTTTGTTCGTGTTCTTAAAGATCTTCAAACCTTAGAAACTATAGAAATTTTTTTTCGGTTCGAGTATATTTCTTGAAAGAAAATTTCTTTTATCCTTGTGCTCTTAAATGTTTAGAACCCTAGATCTATAATTTTTTTTGTAACTTAAGATTCAATTTAAAAATTTTATATATATATATTTTTGTCCTCGTCTTCTTCTGTATTTTTTTTAAAAAAAAACAAAGAGAAGAAAAGATTTCTCGATACTAATATTGTTTGTCTATGTATGTATGAAACCCTAGATTCTTGTGGTTCTGTCTAAAGTGTGTCTCTGAAATTTTGCTTAAACCCTAATTTTTTTTTCTAAAAATTTATATTAATAAATTTATTTTCAAAACCCTAAATGTCTGTCTAAGTTTTTCTGTCTGAAAATTTATCAAAGCCGAAATTGTTTTTTTTATTTAATCAGAATTTACATATAAATATATATGCATGTAATGACTGTTGTGTACTATATATATACCTGGTTTTGTCTAGAAAAATGTGTGTCTGAAATATCTATGTGTATATATATATATATACTGATGTATGTGTGTGTGAGTATGGCTTCTTACCCTACTAATACACCTGTGCTATAATTTGGATCAAATTGAAAGCTGCTTCAGTTTGTGAATAGTTGTGCTAAGGTAATCCCTTCACCCTCTCTGATTATCTGTGAATATATGACTATTGATATATGTGGCTGTCTGAGAGCCACTGGCTATATATGTGTGTGTCTATGTGAATATAGGTATTAGATAAACATGATAACTTCCATGTCTAGATTCTGCAATCTTGTTGTCTATCTGAAATTGGATAACTTGATATAAATGAGTTTCATGTTTATTTCTGCATGTGTGGCTATTTGAAAGCCACTAGTTGTATATGAGACTATCTATGTGAGTATAAATATTGGATGAAAGTAAATTTTTATGTCTGAATTCTGCAATTTTGATGTCTATTTAAATATAGACATTAGGTGATGAAAATAATTACCATGTTATGTAATTATATGCTACTACTTTTTTCTGCTGACATGTATAATAGAGATCATGTGCTATATCAGTATTATGTAAGATGACTTGTTGAATCAATGTGTTGACACACTATATTTTATTGATATGGGCATCTAGCAATGACAACATGTTAGTTTTATATAACATTGACCGGTTGTATCTCTGTCTTAATTTGTAATAGTTTGATGTGGGCATATCTGTGATAACTTATCATTGTTGATTTGCTACAGTCTGATATGGGCCAATAAGTCATGATAGCATATATCTTTATTTGATATTAGAACATACCTGTTATGTCAATAACCTGCACATTTCTAAAATTTTGCTGTATCTTCTAATTGGACTTTTGGGCAAATTTTTCAAAAAGGAAAATCTGACAAAAGATTTAAATCTTCTAAACAGTACAAAACTTGCTTGCCCCTTACTGTTCACACTGCACAGTCATCACTTAAGAACTGTTTAGTTTTTGACATTTAGGTCATGACATATTAATTAAATTAAGTTTTTAATTGAACTTTTTCTATAAAAGGATAGTTTTCAATGTCTGCAGTTTTACTTTCAAGCCTCTTCTACTACTTGTCTGCAGTTTTATGTATTCACTTACTTTCAAAACATGAAACCTGTCCATTCTTCAAAAAGAAAAAGGTCTGAGATCTTCACTGACCCACACCCTGATTTATACACTCCATTGTTGGTCACACCTACTGCCAAAACCAAATATGAACACATAAAATATAACTTGCTTCCTGGGGTAGGAAATTCTTTTAATAGTTTTCCAGATCTATTAGACAAAATATCAAGTATAGGATGGGACTGTCTTATCTCCTTCACAAATAGAGAGATATATCCTAGTTTGTTTGCTGAATTCTATGCTCATATGTCTTTTGTTCATGATTCAACTGGTTTTCTGACTTGTATTAAGACCTGTATACAAGGTCAAGACTTGTATACAAGGTCAAGACTATGTGATAGATGAAATTCTTCTCTTGCATGCTCTAAATCTCAGAAAAGAATTCTTAGATTATCCTAAGATTAATGAGTACACCTTTCCCATAGGAATCACCACTACTGAGTGTCTTACTTTTAAACACAATCTTGCACTTACAACTGATCAACTTGTGCCTGCTAATTTGTTTGAATATCCATGTAAAGTGCATATGGACTACTTTACTACTGAGTGTCAGTTCTTTGGAAAAATTCTGAGACATAATTTCATGCCTGTCAGAAATGATAAAATGTTGAGTCCCTTTGACTTAGAACTTATGAAGTGTGTTCTAACTGGATGCATGCCTTATAGTCTACCATGTTTTCTCTTGACATCCTTTGAATTTTGTCATTCTAATAACTGCATGGGGTATGGACTTTTGTTAACTAGAATCTTTATACACTTAGGTATTCCTGTTCATCTTCATAAGGTTCAAATGATTCACAATAGCAATATTGTGTCACATTTAAACCTTCCTTCTAAGCCTTTAATTATCTTCCAACCAAATGACACTAACCACATAGAGACACATTTAAACCTACTGTCCCAAATTGATTCTTTAAACAGCATGAGTCAGTTATCCTTAAAGAACCAGTCTGAAATTATGAGTCAGTTAGAGGCTTTACAATTATCTGTACAACACTTACAAGATATGATGAGTATATTGATGGAGCACCACAAGGTGTCAATCCCCCTTACAATTTCACTGCCACTACAAGCTCTGCCCAGCCTGACCTTTCTGGTCAGAACCCTCCTGATCTGCATCTCACAAGCATGGCTCAACTTTGATGAACTCTGAAGAATGTAAACTAACTACTAACTATTCTGGATAACTGTAATAAACACTAAACACTAACTGATAATTAGGATTATTACTATATGTTTAATTATTATTCTAACTTGCAGGTAATTTCTAAAACTAACAGTTTCTACAGGGTAATTTGGTACTTTTCTTAAATCCCTCCATTTTTGTTAATGACAAAGGGGGATAAGAAAAATATCTTATAAGAAGAAAAATATCAGATTATTACTAAGTAATAATCTGATATGAGAGCAGAAATGAATCTGCTAGATATAAACTGCTATAACCTGCTATGGTCTGAATGGTTTGCATGAGATTGACAGGAACTGCTATTAACTGCTATGGTGTGTATGATGGTTATAACTGCTATGGTGTATGTTGGTTATAACTGTGATAACAGGAATGAGTCTGATGGCTATAATTATTATACAACTGCCTAGATGGTTATAACTATGTATGTCCGTCTATTAGTTTTTTAAAATTTTAAAATTCTTATAAAAACCCGATTCATAATTTGGGGGGGAGCATCATGAATTAAGGGAGGGTTCTGAAAAAACAAATATTTTTACTTGTTGTCATCATCAAAAAGGGGGAGATTGATAGGTCTCCAAATCTGAGTGTTTTATTTTGATGATAACAAATTAGGTTTAAATGTCAAAAGGATAGAATCCTCTCCATAAGATTAAGTGTTAAAAATAATTTATTAATTACCTTGAATATTTTGACCAAAAATATTTATTTTCTAACAACTTCATTTGAATTTATTTTATGACCTTGATAATTTAATATCAAGTGTTAATAAAATGAGTTCATATAGTAACATTTCCTAAAGCAAGGAGATTCCTATTTTAAAATGATTTTTTAAATTTTTATAGGCAAAAACTATTTCTAATTACATATATATTTAAAGTATATTATATATGTAAAAGTATATAATATATATATATATATAAACCGAATATATATATATATTTATGTTAAGTATATATATATATATATATATATATATATATATTTGTGTGTGTGCATGGAGGTGTGTGCATGTGTTGGTCGGTATATGTGTGTGTGTGTGTGTACCGAACATGTGAATGGGCATATATGTGTGGGTGTATGTGCCGAAGTGCAAGGCTTGTGTGCTGGGAACAAATCTAAGGCTTATGCCGTTGTTTCTATTGTTGGGCACAAAACTAATCATCATAAGTAATGAGTCACATGTAAGGAACAAATATGGTTGGGCTAAAACAATCTCTCATATTCGGCCAGTACAAATTGATCTGAGCCCCTCATTTTTCCATCATGCAATCCGGACCTTCCAATTTAAAAATGATTTTTCAAAATTACGATTTTGCCCGAACCTCAAAATTCCATAAATAGGAAGCTTTTCTATTCATTTTAATTTACCAATTCTATAAACCGAAAAAGCTTAATCTCATTGCCTACATATTATCTAAACAAGCTTTTACTCTCTTCTCTCAATCAAAGTTCTAATTCTATTGGAAGAGAAAAATTGGTCCAAGTATTTGAGATAAGTTGTTAAATTATAATTATTCATGTCATCTCATACTTGCTCATATATATAGATATTCTGTGATAAATTGCTATACATATTCATATATCTATATATTCATATTAGTAAAGAGTCAGTACTTGGACACCGATATACAATTTGGATGTTATTTCTTTAAAATTCTCCAAACGGTCTTTAAAATCCCAAGTGGCCCTTTACTGGTATAATCAATATATAGATTTAGATAATCAAGATATAAACTGCGATACACATTTATATATATCTTATATATGATCTATCATATCTAGTAAAGAGTCAGTACTTGGACACCGATATACAATTTGAATGTTATTTCTCTGAAATTCTCCAAACTGTCTTTAAAATCCCAAGTGGCCCTTTACTAATATAAATAATATATATAAATATTCTTTAATATTTTATATACGATTGTCAAGTTGTGATTCAAAAAATTTAGTTAGTACTTGGATACCGATATACAATTCGGATGTTATTTCCTTGAAATACTCTGGACGGTCTTTAAAATTCCAAGTAGCCAAATTATTCGCAACGTAGATCAAATATAATATAATATATATAAGTGGGTGAAACAAGTTTTGTTCAAGTATTATCTAAAGTGAATCATATTATCATACTTGATAAACTGTCATCAAATATATTGCTCATATAATTGTTCATAAATTATTGTTACATTATACAAGTGTGTGTGGTTGTTTAAAGTCAAAGTTATATTTATTTAACACACACTCTTTATAAAGACAAATCTTTTTCTTAAATCCATAGAAAAATATTCTTTAAAGAAAAAGAAAATCTTTATTACAAATGCTTAAATATTTTATCTGCTTTCACAGAAGCACATCACATAAAAGTCTTTGAACTTTTATCATATACCTGAATTCTATATCTGCTTATCTGAGAAGTATCTGTTCTACAATTTTATCTGTTTATTGTTAGAAGCAAATATTCAAACAAACTTTTTGTAAAAGGAAAAAGGGGTGAGTTAGTTTATTTTATATTTGTGAGAAAGACAAAGAATTCTTTGACTAAGACCAGAGTCTTAGAGAGGTCAGCTAGGAGTTGGGTCTCTAGTGTACTTGTGAGGTGAGGAAGAGATTGTTGTTTCAAGACCAAAGTATAAAATAGTACTAAGCTCAAAAGAAGATTCAACTAAGCTTGAGGAAGGAGCTGGGAGTTCGCTGTCCAAGATAGTTAGTTGAGGATAGTTGTAAGTTTATCTTTAAAACTTTGTACAGGCTTCTCCGCCTATTGAAGGAGTATTTATTACAGGGAGTAATAGGATCTCACGTCCTGGAGAGGAGCTTGAGACTGGACGTAGCAACATACCCGGGCTATATATTGTGAACCAGATAAATATCTGTGTATTGTGTAATTGAATTTTAAATTGCTTATTAATTTGATAAAATTAACCTACTAAAATTCAAAAAGGCCAAAGATAATTTTTAAACGGTAATAATCTATTCAACCCCCCCTTCTAGATTATTATTGGACTTTCACCTTGCAAACTACCGTTTGAGTAGGCATCAAGAGAGTTCAGCGGAAGCCATCATGGGCAACTCCATCCCCAGCAGAAGTGGCAGGAGCGGTCAGCAATAGATTACCGAGGCAACTAACCCCACAAGAGCATATAACATTCATAACATAGCATATCATGCATTGCATTACATTTGCATGTATCATATTTCCAGTGTCTAGCAGTGTTTATTCCGTTGCATTACATAAACATGATAAAGATGAGCATCTGCAAACACTCAAAATTTTGCATTACAGTTACTAACCCTGCAGGAGGGCAAAACCGTCTTTTACCTTCCAGAGACAACCTTGGAAGTCCAAATCAACCTCGGTGACAACCCCGAGAGATCAAGTCAAACTCCGATGACAACCCCGGGAGACCAAGCCAAACCCCGGTGACAACCCCGGGAGATCTAAGTTCAACCTCGGTGACAACCCCGGGAGATCAAATAAAACCCGGTGGCAACATTGGGAGATCAAGTCAAACCCCAACGATAATCCCGGGAGATCAAATCAACCCCGACGATAATCCCGGAAGACCAAATCAAACCCCATTGACAACCTCGGGAGATTAAATCAACCCTCGGAGACGACCCTGAGGAAGAACAGAGTCAACTGGGGTCAAATCTCGGAGACAACCCCGAGAAACAGTCGAAAGCCCTGATAATCTTGGAGATAACCCCTGGAAGGGAAAAATGGTCATTTTACTAACTTAATATCAAATCAAGTCAAATCACTACCATAAGGGTCACGCAGAACTATAACGTCAATCCCTAGTGAAAACAACACAAGACAGCTCAACAGACGGACTGCGAAGACTCAAAGATCTAGTCGTAGACCTATCTTCCCGAATTTGAAAAAGGTCAAATCCCATGTCATTGTGTAGCTCTTGGAAAGGGCTTTCCATAAAGGTATAGCACGCCTCCAACGGATTCCCAAATTAAAAGTTATAAAGGTTTAAACGAACAATGCGTTGGTCAGATTGCACGTACTTCGAGACAACTGGACCCACAAGTCTGGGCCCACCCGGGTCAGGCGCAGGTAGACCCGCGACTGTCGCTGGTGGACCCGCGGCTACTTTGGTCTATAAATAAGACCCCCCCACAACAAAGAAAAAAAAGAAAAAAGAGAAAAAGAGAGGAAATTTCGCTCATCTCAGATCTTAACCCTACCTACAGTGCTCAAACTTCAATTTTACTCTTCCAAAACATTTGTATACATATATATACTAACATATCAAGTTCTAACATGTGAAAACGGAGTTTTCAAGCTTCAAAAGTGGTTTAAAGCCTCTAGCGCTATACATTGTGAGTTTTCTTGTGATCTGAAGCTTTTTACTGCTTTAACATATATATATATATATAATATCTAGTTTTGCCTGAATTTCAAATCTGTGGCCTTTCTGGCTTCAATCTATGAATATATAAGTATATATATATATATATATATATATATATATATATATATATATATTTATAATTACTATTTCAGCCTGGATTGCAAATATGTGGCTTTTATCGCGTTAACATATATATATATATAGGATAAAGCTCTAAAACGAACAGTTCGTTTACGAACATATGTAGGGCCCAGTGTTGAAGGTTGTTGATTGGATGAGAATATTTAACACTAATTACGAATATATGATGGTACATAACTCATCCAATTAACAACCTTCAACACTGGGCGCTACATATGTTCGTAAACGAATTGTTCGTTCCAGAACCTTATCCTATATATATATGTATATATATATATAAGTGTTATTTAGCCTGGATTGCTAATCTATAGCATTTTTTGCTTTAATATGTATATATATATATATATATATATATATATATATTTACATTAACTTAGACATGCCTAGATTATAAATCTATGGCTTTTTCTGCTTTAATATATATATATATATACTTACACTTATACTAACTCGTTTGGCCTGGATTACTAATCTGTGGCCTTTTCAGCTTCAATATATATATAAGCATATATATATATACAGTCCCCTTCAGTTGAGGGATCCCTCAAATAGTGTTATTTGAGGGATGAGGCGATCAACCGTTGGATCTGTTTTATGTGGCTGAGATTGTTTTACATCTTTTAACCTTTTTCACACTCCTGGCCCACCACAAACTCCACTTACCACATTCAGCCACATAAAACAGATCCAACAGTTGATCGTCTCATCCCTCAAATAACACTATTTGAGGGATCCCTCAACAAAAGGGGACTGTATATATATATATATATATATATATATATATATATATTGATCAGTCACGCCTGAATTGTAAATCCGTGGCTCTTTCCAGCTTTAATATATATATATATATATATATATTATGTATTCCAATGAGATTAAATATCAATTTTAACTATTCATTTGATGTGAATCTGTTCTAATGTAAAGTTTGTGGACTAGATTTATCTAAATCTAGCCATCTCTAACTTTCAACCGCTTCAAAAGTTGTCAAACTGGAACCGTTTAGCTAGAATGGCTAAGATTTATTTAAATCTAGTTTTCCTTCTAGTTTTGTAAATATTAAAGCAACAACGCGGCCCTAGATCCGTATCTAGAGGGAAAGGGAAGCTTTGGCTACGCGCATGTAAGGATTTAACTGATGTATCTTTTGTCTTGCGACGTCTAGATTTCAATTTGAATTTTATTTCAATATATCTGTTGTGCAAGCTTTTGATGATATTTTGTGAGCCTATGAATCACAGGATGTACGATTAACCACATTGATCTAGATTCGTTCCTACGATGGACAAATTTAAACTGTAAATACGGCTTGCCTCTCTTTTTGTAAATGTAAATCAGAGGGACCTTAAAACGATTATCCGGATTTAAGGTTTCAGCATAGTAAATTGTGGTTTGTATTACTCGGGTCACTTCGATGGCTTTCATGCCCATAAGGAGCCTGACACTTGTATATATATTATTTGGTCGAGGATGCTTCGCATTCCGACAATAAAATCAAAATTAGCCGAATGCAGAATAAAAATGGAAGTATCAAAAGGCTTCAATTCTTATGTTAGCGAAAGGGTTTGAAAACCATCTTTCAAAACATCACTTGCATATCTTGTCTAAAAATGGACTTTTCATTAAATCAAACCCTTCGTACATAGGTCCAATGAAGCACAACACTACTTTCAAATAAAGCACTTAGGCCCAATTACTGCAAGCGCACACACACACACTGCAAATAAAATAGGGAAATTGAAAAGACACGGTAACCGTGTTTCACGAAAGTCGGGGGGGTGCCTAACACCTTCTCCCCGCTTAATCAAGCCCTCGAACTCTATGAATCTCGGTTTTCAAGGCCAAGTTAAACAGATTTTAGTAATTGGACCTACTTGCAAAAAAATTTAAATACAACTCGATTGAGTTGGTAAAACCATTTTAAACATACCAACTGGCGACTCTGTAAAATCAAACTTTTCAAATCGTCGACATTATATGTCGGTCTTTTTCTGAAAATTCACCCTTCAGATCAAACAAATCAAAATAGAGTGCATAAAGGGTAAAAACACATAGGAAAAGGGATCGCCAAAGATTTTTTCTCAACGTCGACAATAATTTAATTTAATTACTACCACCTAAATTACTTCCACTAGAAACAAGGGTACATATGTAATTATAGCATGGTAATTTAATTCCAAGCAACAACAATTAATGTTTCAAATATATTAACAAAGAGAATTAAATAACATGCAATATTACTTAATTCATATACCAAGTATGCTGTAAACACATTAAAATGGTTCCAAAAAATTTCAACAGTAGCTTATCATCACAAAAGGTTACTGTAATTTTTTGAAAATTTTCTGTTAATTATATTAATTATCACAATTAATTAACTATTACACAATTGAATTAGAAATTAACTAAAATTATCCAAATGTGTTAATTTTTCAAATTTTTAGTGGAAAAATTAATTTTATGCCAATAATTAATTTTTGTTAAATTTCCATAAATTAATAATCAATATAAATATTTATTATTGGGTCCTCTTAACATGTGCCCTAAGGGCACATGCGAAGCACACAATTCAAGAGAATATTCTCTTGAACTGTGTGCATATTCCCTTGATTTTTGCATTTGTACCAAGTTCAAGGGAATATGCACACAATTCAAAAGAATATTCTCTTAAATTGTGTGCTTAATATGTGCCCTAAGGACACATGTTAAGAAATTCCTTTATTAATTACTTTTCATGCATAAAATAATCAAAAAATCAATTTTCTAGAAATTAAATAAATAAAAACTGGCAAAACGAGTCAGCGTGCGGGTCAGATCTGGGTAGGACGAGTGGATCAGGAGCACGCTGGTTAGGCTCGGTTCAGGCAACAGGCGCGTGCATCGCACGCGCACTGCTACAACAGCAATCGCACACGGGCATGGAAACAACGATGTTTTGGCGCACGTGTGATACAGGCATCGCCTTCCCGACATTATTTTTTGACCCTGCTTACATGGATCTGATCGACATGGCTTAGTGGTACATATGGTAATGCTCAACCACCATTTTAGGAGCTACCAAGAGGGAGGTGAATTGCATGTAAGTCTATGCGAGAGTGAGACTTGTAGTTCACTTTCAACCTCTGACAACCAAATTTTCAAAAATTCAATTTCACAACTCAAACTTCGGCACGCCATATCTCACTCAATATTTATCGAATTCATGCAAATAATATGTCGTTGGAAAGCTTACAAGACGTACTACGCATACATACCAATATCGCATAAAACGAACAACTATGTAGAAAGTTATGGCTGATCAAAATAGGCAGTTTGACAACTAGGGTTTCAAATTAATTTTAACATACAAATCTGATTGAACCCAAAAAGTGCATATCACATACACTACATGTAGGTTACAATATATTGCAATATTAGCCCCTAACAATAAGTGTAACGCAGATTGTCATAGATGGTGTTTTTCAAGCTTTTAAACATACATTAATAACATATTGTGTAAACAATTTATACATGGCATACATATGATCGTAAAACACATGTTGTGATACTAATGAAGGAATAATTAGATGCATGCCATGATTTATTTACACAAAATGAAAAACAAAAGACATACCTCTTGAAGCGTGTTAGCCTTTGGTGCGAAAAAAATCTTGTATAATCCCACGTTCTATATAATCCAGCGGCGTCTCCAAACTATAATCTTTGTGAGATGAGAACGGAGCTCAATTCCACAGCCCGAAGCAACTAAGAAATCTCTCAGTATTTGGGAGCTTTTTGTATTGACAGAATATTATTCTCTCTATTAAAATTCTGAAAAACTTATCAAACCCTTAATCAAAGAGATGCGATTTTATATAGGTGAAGTGGTTAAAACCACTTCCTAAAATCTCTCCAACATATAAGTCAAAACTCAAACAGGAATTGACCAAATCTATTGGATAATTTGTTCAACAACCAAAATAGGTCGGACCCTCCATGGACGCCTCCATTTAGATACCCAAAATTCAACACATTATAAATTATTATCCATATATATATATATATATATATATATATATATATATATATATATATTTGTAAATAAATATATATATATATATATATATGAATATATATGTATATATATATATGTATATATGCCTTCAAGAATGAGGAAAGATGATTTCATTCACTCTTGAGTTACAGATTTGGAATTCCCCTTCATAGAATAAGTTATTATTATTTTTCTTCTTATTTTGATGATTAATTTGAGTTTCGTAATGAGAAGTTTAGATTGAATTCGAAGGACCATATGAGGATACAAGCTGATTGTTCGATGGGGGGATGAATGGAAAGAAGGAATAAAAGGAGGAAAATTGAAAGAGATGGGCTAAAACATATTTTAAAAAGAAAATTTCTTTTTTATAACATAGTATTATTTACTTTTTCTTTTTCTTTTTCTTTTTCTTTTTCTTTATCCCACACCTCATCACCAATTGAATAACGAGAATTAATAATTTTAGGCTGAATGACCTAATTATAAACTTAATTTCAATTTACTGGGTCAATCAAAAAAACTTAACGTTTAATTGTCTAATGCATAATATGGTGCAAGTATAGTGGGCTAAATGTGCATTTCATCTCCAATTAACTATTATAATGCTTTTAGGCAATTTAAAACTTACTAAGATTATGTCTTAGATGCATTTTTAATTTTTATCTTATGATGGTTATAATAAGGAAATTGATATTATTATTTATTATTATATTTTATCATATTATTTTGTAAACTATTTTGTAAGATTCTTTTGTCACTATAATAATACTCTATTTTTGCAAGCATAAATAATAGTTTCATAAGATTTCACTCATATTAATAATAAATTAAGGGTAATGCTAATTGTTAGGGGTCTCAAATTTTTGTTCTAAAAAAATGTATCATTTAATGTTATGTAATCATTACATTGGATGAATAGATCTAATTTTATTGATTATGCAATAAAGTATCATTAAAATATTCAATGTCATATCATTTAAGACACATTTGAGATCAAAAAATTGAAACTTTTAACATTATCCATAAATTAATCTTACACTCATGTAAGAAGGAACTTATAAAATATCAGATTTTACATATATATCAAATTTTACATATGAAAATATCAATTCTCTATAACTATAACAATTATGAACTTAAGTAATTTGAGTTCATCGTTAAATTTTAACTAAATATCATTTTGGTGAAATTGTAAATGTGATTTCGATTTCAATTTAATTCCAAATATTAGTATGACTTTGTCAAACATGACAAATGTTGTAAACTTAAGCTACATGGATTGGGATAGTGTCTGATTATGCAACCCACATATATTTCGTAATTTTTTTAATTTTTTATAATAAAATAAAATATCCATTACCTATATTCTTATTCGACTGTCAAAAATCGAACACGAAAATTTTAGGGTAACATAAAATAATCCATATAACATAGTCAAACAAATGCGATCAAGTTCATTAACACTATATGTTCTAAATTGGTCTAAATTTTGAGTTTAAGAACAAATTGCAAGGCAAATCTCAACTTAATGAAACCCAGAAGCTAAATCTAATAGTGGTGAATCCAGTTTACTACATACTTAAACTTGGACTCGGTTTGTATGAAGTTGCAAAACCAAGACCATCGGTCAGTTGAAGCTTATCTTGCTGACACGCCATTACGAGTTAAATTAACGGGTGAGATTCAAAATTTCCACACAACGTCGTTTGTCGAAGCAAATTCTGATAAATCGGATGTAGCGATCAAATACAATAAGAAGTAATCGGCATTGAAGCGAAGATTGACGTCTGGCGTAATCGATTGATGTCTGACCGCTGTATAGCAGAGGCGGCGAGCGAAGAGGGAGATTTGGCACCAATGTTTCCTTCTCCTCCTTACATATATAGCATCTATTTGTTTCTTTCATCTCCACCCAACTGGTTCTTCTTCTTAGTAATAGCATACTGCTTCAATATGTCTCAACAACCTAGTTATTCCACCTCTAATTGCACATGACACTCAACTCAACGTACGCAACCTGGACGTTCCACCCAATCTAGTGCTTCTGATCATCCCAAATACTGCTATTGTAAAAATTTAGCTCAATTGAAGACCGCTTGGACTGTACAAAATTTGGGGCGCCAATTTTATGGATGTGCTTAATGGAGCCCGCTATCTGTAAGAATTTTTTTATTCCTTTATGAATAATTTATACGTACTTTTAATCTATTTATTAGTAAATAAAAATTTGATTTTGCTGATTTTGTAGATGGGACTTGTTTGTAGGTTTTTTGAGTGGGTTGATCCTTCTCTATGTAAGAAGGGGAAGGAAATTATTCCTAGGATTTGGAACAAACTCAATGAAACAGAGGCTGAAAATAAGAACCTTATTGTTGATTTGAAAGCTTGTCGTGTATATGAAAAATATCTGGTAGAGCAGCTCACCAAAGCTGTTTAATATGAAGGTGATTTACAAAGTCAGGTAATTGACATTTCGAAATTATTGTCCAACTATAAGAAAGAGAGACATGTGCTCTATGGGTTGCTTGGAGCTTTGTTTTTGCTTGTGGTTGTCCTTATTATCTCTACATGAAGATGGTTGTTGGTGCCTGGTTTTTGGGTTATTGTCTCTGCATGAAGATGGTTGTTGGTGGCTGATTTTTGGGTTATTTAGTAGTCAGTTTTTGAGTTAACCTTGGGCTTAAAAATTTAAACTTTTGTTGATAATATTTGAAGGTTTTTGATGTAAAAGTTAGGAAGAACCTTTATGGGTATTTATGTAAGCTAATGAAGGTTATTGATGTAAAAATTAGGAAGAGCCTACTGTGGCTATTTGTGTTTAAGCTAATGACTGTCAAAATGTAAGGAGATTTAGCTATTTGTTTTGTAAGTGATATCAAAAGTAACGACCTCCCCAAATTGAGCATAATCGATTATCATCTTTGCATCTACCCAAAATATATTTGTTATCTGCTCATCATTGTCTAATTGGACTGCATAAAGGAATGATATATTTTCAGACAACTTCTTTTGAAAGTACAATAAGAGACTGACAGCTTCACCGTATTTCATATCTCTTTGCCTTTTTGTTTGTAAATGATTCTTCTGATCTGATCTTGTGTGACCAACACAATCCTTCCCGCCAGTTTGTCTAGACATCAACTCATGGGTTTGTTTGGATTTTATTTCAGAATTGTATGCTAATTCAATCTCAATCACTTGTGTTTTGGCTACATCTCGCTGAGATCGCATCAAATGAACGCATTCAGGAATGTGCAATAAGTGATTGTGATTCTCATCAAAGTCTTTGACAACGTACTTTTGTATTGTTTTATCAAGTACTACATTCATTTTGGCTTAACAATTGAATCTACTAGGTAGTCTAACTCTCTCTTTTTTGCCCTCTACTATTACTTCCATCCGCTCACCCTCCTTCTAGCATGAATATCTTCTTGAAGTAACAACACCAAACTTGTTTTTGTTTACATATTGTTTCCTCACACTAAATCCTAACTTTTTTCCATAATTATTATAGAAATTAAACGCATCCTCCTCCGAAACAAATTTTTGTCATATGTAAAGACTTTCAACGAGTGGAACACCTTCTGAACTTCTCTCCTCCATGTAGTTCTTTCTATGTTTCAACTGTCAAAACAAATGAGATCGTACAAACTTAACAATATTTCTTTCTTGTTAAACTTTTTGTACCTACAGAATTCCAGAAGCAAACAATAAGCTACTTAGACAATATGTAACTAAGGAAGTGAAGATATGCATTGCCTTTAGTACAGAAAGCTGGGGGGGAATCAAATATGATGTGAAGAACATACTATTTAAATCAAAAAGCGTGACTCCTAGGATTGGGACAAGAAAATACAACATATAAATAGGACTGAGACAATGGTCCCATCACAAGTATAAACCGAATGAAAGATTTATCTTGCTCCAGTTTGGGTGAAAACGAAAATTTATAAAAATAATTGAGAATCTTGCACCAGACACCTAAATTGTCATGAATGTGTCATTGATTCGTTGAAGCATGTGATGTATTGATGGTCTATTTCTAACAACTTATTGCCACAGTGTTACTGGTAACTCACATGTTATGAAAGCTCTAGTTCGGCAAGGCCATTATGTTAGTGGATATACTCTTGAGCCTAGACTATGTTTGTGGCTTACGATTAATCTTGATTTGTCTGTAGACTCTGTACATGTGTGAGAGGGACATTACTTTATAACTTATAATTTTTTTTCTAAATTTATAACTTATAACTTCATTACTACTATATATTGGAGTTTATTGCATCAAATATTTCTTTTTAGTATCATAACTATTATTCAACTCATTTATTGATACTAACCTCAATCACCTACAGCTGTTGATGAGGACAATCAAAGACCAAGAATGAAGAACCTCTGTTTTTAGATGAATCTGTTCTTAATAATGAAGAAGCACTATTTTAGATCAATACATGGTTGCTCTGTTTTACATGGTCGGCCTTTCAATCTCAATCTTCGCTCGCAGTGGTTTACGCCAAGAAGCTTTGTTTTACATGTTTTACAATGGCGTCAAATCTACCGCTGGACATCAATCGATTTGCCTGGGCAAATAGAAATCGCCTGTCATAACTTGTTTGGCCCAACCACTTCTCATTTGATCGCTTTGCTTCGCCAAACTGTTAATTCAACTGGTAATAACATGTCGACAAAATAGGCTTCAACTGACCGATAATCTTGAGTTTGCAACTTCATACTAACCGAGTCCCTTAAACTTGTACCCAAGCGTATGTTTATGAAACCGGGTCAAAATGTATACTTGTGATTAGGGGTGTTCAAAAAATTTAGTTTTTTCGATTTTTTACCGAACCGATTGATACCGGTACCGGCGGTACCGATTTTTTCGATACCGGTTTTTTCGGTTTTTTTATACTTTTCGGTACCGGTACCGGTACCGGTTCTTGAATTTTTGAATTCGATAAAACCGAAATACCGAAAAAATAACCGAAATTTGACTTGAAAAAAAAAAATCGAAATTCAGCCAACATATTGATGTATAATGCTTCAGTTGCCATGAAGCCCATGATCAGCAGCTGGTCAGACAACACTGTACCTATATTCTGTATACATTTGACTTGCTAAAATTTAGAACTTAACAATAAAACATATTATAAGTTATGGCCAAATTCAAAGTTATATATCCTTTTTATGTTACAGACTTACAGCAGCCATACAGCCCATACTGGTGATCTACTTAAAACTGCTACCACGATTGTAAACTAGGAAATTTCCAACAAAGAAAAAGAAAGAAGGGAAAATACTTAGTTTTAAAAAAAATTGTGAATATATAAAAAATTTATTTAATTATTGCGGTATAACCGAAAAAATCAAAACCGACTTTGTACCGAACCGGACCGAAATCGATTTTCGGTACCGGTACTGGTTCTTGATTTTCCAGCATTTTCGGTTCAGTACCGGTTCGATTTTTTACCAATGAACACCCCTACTTGTGATTTTCATTCAAAAACTGTCAAAACGATCAACCCATTAGGATTTAAGGTAAACCGGGTCAGAATCCAAAATGCCATATTTCCCCTGGACCCCACTTAGTTCTCTCTAACCGTCAATTGCTCCTTGGTAGATTTAACTGACCTTGTCCTAATTAAACCGTATCTTCAAGCCAATGTGGACTAGTGGACTTCAGTCCAGCTGTCCCAAGCTGATAATTTTAACTTTTTAAATATATACTCCCTCCGTTATAAAAAATAATAAAAATAATATAAAATATAATTTTAATTTAGAAATTGATTTATAGAGCCCTAAATTTTAAATTTTAATAATTTCACTCATTTTATTAATACAATAATTATTCGTGTAAATTATTTTGAGAGGGAGAAAATCATAAAATTATTGTTTTTAATACTTAAATTAGTCACATGAATTTTAATTTTTTTTGTTTTCAATCCTAGCTTTAAAAAAAATTAATGAGACTCCTTTTGTATAATTTCAATATAACCTATGAGTTTTTTTTCATGCAAATATTTTAATTTTAATAATTGGACAAAAAGTACTCTCCAATTAAACTATGGTTAACTAAGGTTGAAATGGGATGACACATGGCATGTCAAACTATTAAGACACTTAATGAGTGGCATTAAAAAATTAATTTTAAACAAATCAAAAGCGTGCATTATGAATATTGCAAAATCTCAAAAATTATTGCTAGTTATTCTATTTATTATTTTTAAAAGTTAAATGAATAATGTTGAATTTAAAATTATTTCAAATTTAAATATAAGTTCGATATAAAAATTATAGTTATTTAGACATTTACAAATAATAAATCTGATAAATAATAGTATTTTTAATAAATAGTATATACTATTGATAAAGATACAAAATATTTTAAACTGTTTTTTTTAAATATTAATTTTAATATTGAAATAAGGAGTATTATTTTTACTATTTGTTGATCCGCTTTGTTTGGGGTAGGGGTAATGAATGAGCAGACGTGACAAACTCCTATGGGTTTAGTGTTGGGTTTGTGGGGTTCAAACTCATGGTTATCCTATTTAAATTAGGAGTTTTTAAATTGATACAATGTTTTTCGGAATTGAAATTCCGAAGTTAGTTTGCGATTAGAATTCTATTTGGAAGTCAGGTGTTTAAAAGCAAACATGAATCAGGGGAGTTATATATCATATATATGGTATAGGTGGCGGGTCATTTTCCCAAGTTGACTTGAATTAGGATTCAGGAAGTATGTATATATATGGGATTTGTGAGGCAACGAATCTCATATAATCAGTGCTCTGTTTTTGATTTCTTCTTATATTTTCCTCTAATTTCTCTCTGTTTTTTCTTGAAAATCCAAAATGTCATCAAGAAACCCAAATTCAGGAACTTCTGGTTCCTCATCTCAACCTCCATCTCCAAATTCTGGAGGAAACAGAGAAAATATTGTGCCTCGAAGAGAAGAAATTCAAGCTGATGAAACAGTACCCAAAGAAGAAGAACAATCTGCTGCTGATTCTGCTTCAAAAGAAGAAGAAATCCCAAAACCAGAAAACCCAGTTGAAGAAATCCCCAAACAAGAAAACCCAGATGAAAAAAAACCAAAACAAGAAAACCCAGATGAAAACATCCCAAAACCAGAAAATCCAAAACCAGAAATCCCACAAGAAGAAAACCCAAAGCAAGAAATCCCAGAACAAGCAAACCCACATGAAGAAATTCCACTAGAAGGAGAAAAACTAGTTGCTAATTTGCCGGGGAGTGTGGCCGATATTCAAATGGATGACCACCAAACCATTGAAGCCCGAAACAGACAAGAAGTACAAATTGCTAACCAATCCCAAAATCAAGAACAAGTGCAACTTTTGATCAAGAACTGGAGTGATAATTTGGAATATTATGGATTTTTCGGTTTAGATAGTGCAACTCTGGAGTTCGAAAATGCCAATTTAGATGCATTGTATGGAAATGGAAACAGAGTGAAAGAAAATTCCACCATTGAAAACCCACAACCAGAAAACCCACATGAACTGGAAGGAGAGGCACTATTTTTTTATTTGTCAAATATTTTGCCTGATTTTGAATTGGGTGTCCAACAACAAATTTCTGAAGATATTAAAGTCCGAACCCCACAAGAAGTGCGTGTAGATAGTGCAACTTTGGAGTACGAAAATGCCAAATTAGATGCAATGTATTCTGAAAACCCAGATGTAAACATCTCAAAATCAGAAAACCCAAATGAAAAAATCCCAGAAGAAGAA
The DNA here is from genome assembly GCA_020205555.1 of Panax stipuleanatus. NCBI lineage: Eukaryota > Viridiplantae > Streptophyta > Magnoliopsida > Apiales > Araliaceae > Panax > Panax stipuleanatus. The sequence goes on from JAINUT010000539.1 coordinate 95,402, forward strand.
ATCCCAAATCCGGAAAACCCAGTTGAAAAAATGCCACAAGAAGAGGACCCGGAAGAAGAAAACTCTGATGAAGAAATCCCAAAACCAGAAAATCCAGATGAAAAAATGCCACAAGAAGAGGATCCGGAAGAAGAAAACCCTGATGAAGAAATCCCAAAACCAGAAATCCCAGATGAAGAAATGCCACAAAAAGAAGACCCAGAAGAAGAAATCCCAGAACAAGAAGACCCAGAACCAGAAAACCCACAAGAAGCAAACTCACATGAACTGGAAGGAGAGGCACTATTTTCTTATTTGTCAAATATTGTGCCTAAGTTTGAACTGGGTGTGCAACAACAAATTTCTGAAGGTATTGAAGCCCGAACCCGACAAGAAGTGCAAATTGCTAATCAAGCCCAAAACCAAGAACTTGCTAGAGGCTGCGCCTATTTCTTTTCATTGGGGTGATAATTTGCAAGATTATGGATTTAGCAGTGAAGACGGTGAAAATTTCGAAAAAGAAATTGCCGAACTAGATGCGATGTATGGTGAAAATGTCGATCAAGAAAATGCCGAATTAGATGCCATGTATGCTAAAAATTTGGCAAATGAGCCAAACAGGGAAAGAGGAAACAGAGGACAAGATATTCCACCACTGATTCAATTCCCACATTTGACCCAAACAGGGGAATGGGAAGTGGAGAGTTCGCAGTTACTGAAATGTTAGCTGCAATTCCCACAGTTGATTTAAGCTGGGGAATGGGAATTGCTGAGCCGAAAAATCCCACCATTGCTGACATTCACAGACAGCCAGAAAATCCCAGTTTTGGTGATATGTTTAGTTCCATTGCGGACATATTTGCTTTACTTCCCCCCATTGAACCAGACAGGGGAAATGGAAACATAGATCCAGAAAATCCCACAAATGCTGAAATGTTAACTGCTCTTCCCCCAAAAAAGAGAATGAGAATGCTAGGAAATCCCACTATGGATCCAACTTTCGATTCCAGGCCGGCTATTAATCCTAACAAGGGATTTACAATCAGTGAGCCACAAAATCCCACAAATAATCCAGCACCAGCACCAGCAGCAGTACCAAAACAACAAGACAAAGGCAAAGCTAAAAAAACCCAGCACCAGCAGCAGTACCAGGACAAGAAGACAGCGACGAAGAAGAAGACCAAAATCCGAGGCCAACTAAAAGATGCAAATGCCTTTCAGAATCATGTTTCTTATTTCCCGAATCAACAAGTGAAGAAGAAGATGACATTGAAACCATGATAGCCGTTTCTGCTTACAACAGAAATCATCGGCCTTTACCATCAGCCGGTTCGCCCGAGCATTTTGATACCCTGTTAGCTTTTATCAGTAGTCAGCTTTCAGAGGGGGAGAGTGTCAGTTTAGAGACTTTGAAGGAGACATATGCCAAGTTGGTGAGGAAGTACTTGAGGCAATTGAGACAGAGAGATTTCAATCTTTATTTTGAAGCTTTCGCCTCGAATTATGAGCGAGAGTTGTATGAATTGGGAAGAGAGGTGTGGGGTAATGCCTATGCTGAAGGTTATCGGGTTCCGCCTGGTCAAGTGGGAACAAGTGGAACTAGTGGAGACAGTTCTTGAGGAATTGGAGAGTTTTGTTTCTTGAGGAATTGGTACAAACTTTTGATCTAAGTAAAATTTTCCCAATTTTTGAAATGTGAAGTTAGCAGAGCAAATTCGTTGCATATCGATAGAAATTATTCAGTTTGAAGGGAAATTATCAAATGAAATTCCATCAAGTTTATTCCATTTCTTTTGTTATAATATAGTATGTATTATAGCTATAAATAGCAAGATTGTAGTGATTATGATGTATGCTACTCCATTGCTTAAAAAAACATATTAATGTTTTAAATAAATCAAGTTCATTTGCTCTATTTATTTTTTATTGGGTTAAATTTTTGGTATATTGAACAATTTAATTGAGTGAGTTTGAGAGAGCTATCAAGTGGTTAGTTTTATTCAGTTATACCTGATGAATAGCTGCAGACATTTTGCGATAATACTATTGTGCAACAGTTATAAAAAAGAGATATAAAGTGATGTGGTTAGATTTCGTTAGATATAAGTATTGGATTCACTCATATATGGTAGATTATCTACGAATTAAAATTTGACACATTATTTTGTAAATTAATTTTTGTAAGTGTAACAATATTCGACATTTTCTTACAAGAAAATTGTTTCTAGTTGTACAAAGAAAAGGAAGAAGTGATATATCTATACAATATAAGTATATATGGTTGTGGCATGGAATGTGATAATTCAATTAAATTGGATTAAGTAAGTGAGAAATATGATAGAAATGATGAAATGCCTAATTTAAGTTTATGTAATATGCCTAGTGTGGCATAATGGAGAATTAAGTGATTATTTGATTAAATTAATGAAGGAAATAATTAAATGATATGATAGATTATTTGGCATTATTATCTAGTTTATGATTGTGCAATTATATGTGTTGTGTGATTATATAAATATTGAATATAATAAAGGAATGACTAAATAATGTGGTGGACTAATTATCATTTTTACTATCATTATTATTAGTGTTATCATTATTGTTTAAGCAATTGATGTTATGTGATATAGGAACATGTAGGGGTGAGCAATTCGGTTATATCCGAACCAAATAGCTTATTCGGATATAACCGAATACCGAAATTTTTTAGATTTTGCTATCCGAATAACTAACCGAATTCTTAGATAACCAAATAACCGAATACCGAATTACCGAATTTGCATTTCGGTTATTTCGGTTAATAACCGAAATTATGCTCCATTTTACTATACATTTTAAATTGGAAATACTATAGTTTTAAATCAAAAACTAACAATGAACTGATCAACAACCATAATAATTCATAACCTTAATCTTAACAAAGTTTAATAGTTTAAAATTTACAATACATAATCCAGACTTAACAAATTCTAATTAATCTAACAGTCAAGAAACATGTAGCAGCTACAGCAGCAACAGAGCAGACTTCTAGTAAGTAGTAGCAGATAGGACTGAGCAAAAAACGGATAAAACCGAATAACCGAACACAACCGAAATTTTTTAACGGAAATATTTCGGTAATTCGGTTATTTTTGGTAATTCGGGTATAACCGGTTTACAATTTCGGTATTTGGGTATTAATAAGGTTATTGAAATCTTGTTATTCGGGTAACCGAATAACCGAATAGATTTTTTAAAAAAATAAATGAGACTTTTTTAAGTTTTAACTTTTAAGTCTACTCTCGTCTCTCAGTCTCTCAGACGGTCAGACCTCATCTCAGTACTCTCTCGATTCTCGAATATCGATCTCGAGTTCTCGACTCTCCTTCTCCACAGGACCACAACAACCAAAACCCTAGCTTTAGTCCTTACTCCTTCGACGACCTTCAGACGACGGACGCTTCGCTTCTCCCCCACTCCGACTCCGACTTCCAGTCTTCCACTCCGGCCTCTTCCCCACTTCCACTCCGGTCTCGCATCTCAGATCTCAGCATATTCATCTCTCACGAAATACTGAACAGTGAAACCTTGAAGGTATTGTAGATTTGTTGTCTGATTGTCTCTGTTTCTGTCAAAAGTCAAAACTTTTATTTTCATGGGTTCGTGACTGTGAGTCTCGATCTGTTCTTGCTTTGTGACCTTGTGGGTTCTTATTTAATTGGATGGAAAAGAAAAAGATTTAGGTTTTTTATGATTTTGTTTCTATTTATAAATGTTTAGAACTTTAGATAATTAGGGGATAAATTCTTGCATTACCCCTCCATTTTTGGGTGTTTTGATTCTTGGAGATTTAGGTGTTTTCTGTTTTGTATGATTGTTTGTGGATATGTCATATGTTTGGACAGTTTGGTTATGCACTTATGCTAAATTGCTAATTTGTTTATTTGGACAGTTTCAGTGTTCTGCATGAAAAAGTTCCATTCATATAAAAGCTGCTTATTGTCTTTCCAATACAAATAGATTAGGAGGTGCACTACGAGAAACAAAGCGAGCAAATGCAAGGCAAAAAGTAAAATCTGTAAAGGGCTCACATAGCAATATGATGCATCCCTCATTTAACAGGTAACAGAAGTTGAAGTATATCTAAATTACAGTAATAAAAAACCAGGGCTTATGGTTGGGCCAGGAGTATGCCTAGTTCTTAAATTCATACAAACCAGGGTTTCCATTTAGTGTATGATGTATATTTGTGTATGTAGGTGTGTGTATGAACATGATCTGTATATATACGTGCAGGAGTTTAAATTTGGGAACTGAATAACTGATTGGTATGATTAAGTGATTAGTGAACATGTTATTTGTGAAACAAGAGTTGGAAATTTGTGTATATAAAATCTTTCTGCAACTTGTGTTCTATAATTAATTAATACATGTGTGTATAATTTTCAGATGATGTCAAGGGGTCTTTTAAATGATTTGCATTTGGTGGATGATACAGACGAGCCTGAACTTGATGCAATTGGAGATGGGAAAGAGTCGGGTGGCAGTGTTCCCACCAATAAAGAGACCGAGCCAAAGGAAACTAATCAAACCAGGTCAAGTACAAAGACTACGGGAGGACAATCAGAAAGTGTTAGGATGCAAAGAAAGAGGATGGCACTTAGATCCAAGGTGTGGACTGAGGAGCACTTCATCCCAATTAAAGATAAAGATGGTATTATCATCAAAGGTAAGTGCACTTACTGTGGAAAAGAATTAGCTGCTGATACATCTTCTAACGGCACTACTAGTTTAAGAAATCACTTTAGAACTTGCAAAAAAAATCCTAGCAACATGGATAATTCCCAACCCCAACTTGTAGGGATTACAGAGGGGGAGGGAGGGGCAAATGAGAGTACACTCACCGGTTGGAGGTTTGACCAAGAAGCTGTTAGGGCAGCCGTTACTTTCCATCTCATTGTTGATGAGCTTCCTTTCAAACATGTTGAGAAGCAAGGTTTTAAACGACTTATGCAAGTTGCATGTCCTAGGTTTCAGTTGCCTTCACGTTTTACATTTGCTAGAGATTGCATTCGTTTGTATGATAGTGAGAAAATTAAGTTAAAAGCAATCCTTAGAAAAAATTGTGAACGTGTTTGCCTCACTACTGATTCTTGGACTTCCAATCAACGCTTGAATTATATGTGTGTTACTGCACATTTTATTGATGAAAATTGGAAATTGCATAAGAAAATTTTAAATTTTCGAACCATCACAAGTCATAAAGGGAAGGACATTGGGGAAATGGTTGAGTGTTGTCTAAAAGAGTGGGGACTTTCTAAGGTTATGACACTCACTGTAGATAATGCTAGCTCAAATGATACTGCAGCGGCTTACTTGAGAGATAGATGTGCATCTTGGAAAACCAATGTCTTGAGTGGTAAGTTCATTCACATGAGATGTATGGCTCACATTATTAATCTTGTTTGTCAATGATGGGTTGAAGTTGATTGAGAAATCTGTTGAGACAATTAGGCGTGCAGTGAAGTATGCAAAACAATCTCCGGCTAGACTAAAGTCATTTAGGGATTGTATTGATTATTGTGGTCTTGAAGACAAGAAAGGGTTAAGTCTAGATTGTCCAACTAGATGGAACTCTACTTACTTGATGTTAAGTTCTGCCTTAAAGTACATGGATGCTTTTGATCGGTTTGGATTTGAAGATCGTGGCTTTGAAAAAGAGATGGGGGGGGGGGGGGGAAACATTCCAACGGACGCGGATTGGAAGAGGGCTAAATTATTTGTGAGATTCTTAGAACACTTTTATAATCTTATTGTTCGTATTTCGGGGTCATCTTACGTCACATCAAATAATGCTTTTCATGAAATAAGTGACACTTATATTTTGTTGAGTGAGTGGGAAAGAAGTAATTATAGAGAATTACAAACAATGGCCAAAGCAATGAAAAGAAAATATGATAAGTATTGGGGAAATGTTTCAAAGATGAACATGTTGTTGTATATTCCCGTTGTGCTTGATCCTCGATATAAGTTGAGTTTTGTTCAATTTGGTTTAGAACAAATGTATGGAAATAGTGAAAGTCAAGTTGAAGATCCGTTAGAGGGCATGGAAGTAGATCTTCATTTTGACATTGATAATGAAGATAGAGATTTAGAATATCAAGCAATTAACACCACAGCCACGGGGATGGAGATTGCCGATGGTGTCAAGAGAGCAATGGAGGATTTGTTTAATGAATACAAAAGAAAATTTTCTAATCAAGAAAGTGGAAAATCAAGTTCAAGTAATATATCATCCCAATGTTCTATTGTAATGGAATCACAACATTCAAATAGACTTGCGGATAAATTCAAAAAACAAAGAACTGAAGGGGTACTTGGAGACAAATCGAAATTGGACAAGTACCTAAATGAAGATATAGAGGAAGCCGATGATACTTTTGATATTTTGGGGTGGTGGAAAGTTAATAGTGCAAGATTCCCAATCCTTGCACGTATTGCCCGTGATGTGTTGGCTATTCCCATTTCTACCGTTGCTTCGGAGTCCGCATTTAGCACGGGAGGGCGCATTCTTGATGCATTTAGGAGTTCATTGTCTCCTAATATGGTTGAAGCTCTCATATGTGCTCAAGATTGGATTAAAATGAAGAATATTATTAATGTGGAGGAAGATAACTTTGCCGATAAACTTGAGAGTGGTAATACTTTTGGTTGTTGTATTTATTGAATTAATAAAGCAATTTGTAAATTTAATGTGTTTATAATTAATATGTTTTCTCATTTTCAGCAATCTCAAAGTTGAGCCTTGCTCCTAACGATGCAAATGTTTACGTGACCCAACTTGATTAATGAGGTAAATAATCTGTGTTTATAATGATTCTCCCTTCTATGCTCTTCATAATCTGTGTTTGTTATTTCAAGGGTGTTCTGTCCTTCTGGATGGTGCAGGGTTTCCTGCTGTAGTAACAGCCCATTTTGTACAGACTTTTGAAGTTGGAGACATGGCAATATGGCATTGCTAGACATGGGAGCTGAATTAAACATGTACAAAGAGGTACAGATTTAACCTGTTAACTGCACTCATTTAATCATTCAAGTTTCTGAGATTATGATATGGAATGGTGAGCATCAAATTATCTCAGGTGTTGCCTTAGCAGACCCTAAAAGAGTTGGTTTTCATCTTTTCTTATTACCTAATAGCTACTTGAGCTATTTTGTATAACGGAATGTGAATAGTATGGCGTCAAACTTGATGTTCGACTTTAGAATTACTGATATAACTGCTATTGGACTGCTTGCTATTGGGCTGCTTTAATGAAATAGATTCTACTAATGGCTTTTCATATATCCTACATACATGCTTGAAAATGTTCAAGTAAAGACTCGCCTGTGTGTATTCTAGTAACTTTTTCTATATCTTTGTAAAACAACTGAACAGATGAATCTGCAACTCATCAAATTGGGCCGCTGTAGGACCTTGGTTGTCATTATTATTAGGCATTCTGATTTTGAGAATTTATATAGTCAGCAACGTCTCACTATCACTTATAGGCCAATTTGATTCATTCTTCCATTGTAGTAGAAGCATAAGTGATGGCTCGGAAAAAGATGAATTAATAATTAGGTGAAGCATCACAGAAAAATGCATGTATTGCTGCCATATTTGTTGAACAGATTTAGGTTGTAATTTTTGACTTGTTATACAAACAATCAAACATATGATCATTTCTTTGAGCTGCATTTTTTTCTCTCTCAGATTACTTTATTGTATTATATATGTAACAGCTTTATTACAAGTTTACATATTCTTAGACATATTTACTCTCTGATCTTTTAATTATTTCTAAATATGTATCTATTAAAGTAAAAGAATATTAGATCTCAAATAATATAACACAAAGTTAACTTCCCAATCCTCTGTCTTTGTGTTTGTGCTTACATATAAGTGCTCTTTTTGGTTGGGACTTGGACCAAATGTCTCATGGCCTTTTATTTATTTGATGCTTCTGACCAATTCTTTCCAGGCTGTCCTGGATGCTCATAATGTTGTTATATCTACAATGAGGCCTGGAGTAAGCTGAGTAGATATGCACAAGTAAGCCTGATGTTGCTATTTTTGGTTGTTGCATGTTGTTGTTGGCCTGCTACTGGCCTGTTGCTGTTAATATGATGCTGAGTACTGACTGTTGTCTGCTACTACTTACTAGAAGTCTGCTCTGTTGCTGCTATGGCTGCTACATGTTTCTTGACTGTTAGATTAATTAGAATTTGTTAATCAAATCAACCCCTTACTATTTCAAAATAATATATAGAGGAAATTCAATTTTATTCATAAAAAGTTGGGGTCTTACAAAATACCTTTAGATAATACTTAGTCTTAAATAAAAAGAATACAAATATAGAGGTCTAATGATCAAAGCAAATAAATAATTTAACAATGCAAGGCTCAACTAATGAATGCAATGATCAAAGAGTAAAGTGATATTACCAAATTAGAGTTCACGAAAATACGTTGAAAATAATCTGAATTTTAATTGCAGCTGTCAAGTAATTGCACCAAGATAATTTTATAGCTTTTCAATATATAACAGTGCAATAGTAATCCGTGTATTTTTAACTGATAAAACCCAATAGAATTTATAGCCTTAAGATATTACCGCTATAAACAAATTCTGTTCAAATAATCAATTTTGATTTTCGTTAGAGACAAATCAGAAGGATATAATATATAGTCAGTACATATCAATCTATGCATATCTTCGAATAAGACAAGTCAGATATTTTATTTGTCTTCTTCAAAGTTAATCCACTAAAGTGATTTTGAATGAAATAAACCACTTAGAAGATATGTCAGTTCTGAGATAAAAGCTCCAAGAGATAGATAGTTGCTTTCCAGGATAATCATTATCAAGACTTTAGTATTCAAAGATGATGATCATGGCATTACATATATGTTTAACCTCCTTCCACATGTATCATGCCCATTTAATTCGGATACTTAATTGAAGAGATATTCATTAAAATCTGATAACGTGTATCAAGCTAACTATTGAATTAGGACTATTTGCTAACCAATTAATTTTGCAAATCATAGATCAGTTAACATTTCATTTCATTTTAAGTATAAAATACTTATCATGTTAAATGCATATAAAATGACCTAGATCCTTGAATTGAAAAATCAAATATTTGCAATGACCTTACATTAAATTCTAGGACACAAATATCTTCAATCTCATTCAAACAATCCACCAAAAATCCTCTTGTCAATTTCCTGAAATTTCATAATAAAGAATTTAGTATAAAGATCAAGTCATCATCAAAACATTAGTTAGAATATGACCAAGTCAACATTCTCCCCTTTTTTGATGATAACAATAAAAAAATCGAAGCTCCCCCTAAATTCATGCTTATATTTAAAATATTATAATTTCAGGAATATTATACTAGTGTTACCCCATCATGCCTTCTGTTCAGATCCTGCAGATATGTTAGTTTTATCATTCCAGTAATATTTAACAAATACTAGTTATTAATCAAAAATATTCAACAACATATTATCCCAAGATTTAATCAACAAGTCTAGTGCATGAATAATATCAAAGTCTTAAAACCAACAAATAAAAAACATAAGTCTTAGAGTAACAACAACCAGCCAAAATAAAAACATAGTCTTAGAGTAGCAAAAACAACAACCAAACAACCAGCATCCATTATGTATCCCCCTTTGTCATCAGGCAAAAAGGGTAGAAAATCAATCAATATCTTCAACGTTTGCCATGTTTGGAGGACGTTGAGAAAAATATGGACGATGAAGAATTCGATGAAGTTTTTCTTCCAAGGACAAATCATGAGCAAAGCGAGGTGGACGAGGAATAAGCGTAGCATTGGGTAGAGGAAGATCCATAAAATCACCAACATATTCAGTCATCCAATTGCAACGAGGCCATTCAGGAATTGTTGAATACATTCTTTGAAAATGCAACTTCTGTCCAACATCATTCAGTCTTGTAGCCATAAAATCAGCAAACTCCCTAATCTGATAACTGACAAATTTTATTTCTTGACTTAGTTGGCAGGAATTCCTATTGATCTTGCATTATAGGGCTTTAACCATAGCCACAGTTTGTAACTCAAAGCCAGCCTGTAAGCCAATGAACTCATCCTCCATCCGAGTAAAACACTGATGTAAATCATTAGCCCATATGGACAGCTTACCTTTTTCTAAGACATTAAGTATGTGCTTAATCTCAACAATATCAGTCTGCATAGCTTCTTGATTATAAAGGATGGTAGTCAGCAAACTTAAGATTTTAGGAGAAGAATCAGTGGTGTTTGGCAGAGTAGAAGAAGATGGATTATCGGAATGTAGATCAGAAGAGGCAGGAGTAGGTGGTATGGTTAGAGGATCAGGAACAATACGAGTAAATTCACCATTAACAAGAGAAATATGAGATTGTTTCAAATTGGCAGAATCCACAAACTCATTGTTAGACACAACAATTTCATCATCAAGAAAAATGTTAAAATGCTGGAAAATCTTGGTTAGAAAATATCTATATGGAAGACACTTTTTGGTTTGACGAATACAACATAACATATGAGATAACATTATGAGTGAGAAATTAAAAGAAACCCCTTTGAGAATCATGGCCATAACCACCAAACCTTGATACGCAAAATCTGCACCGCCACCAATGCGGGGAAAAAGATTATAACGAACCAGTTTGTGTAGAACACAAGTAGTAGGACAGACATCAACAATTTTTGGAGTAAAAAAAAAGGTTAAAGTATGGTTGTTCATGACAGTTTGAAGTTGTTCTAGAGGTGGAAAAGGAATGTTTGCAGCACCATTTAATGTGAATGGACATGGTCCAACAGAGGGAATGTTAAAGAGACTTCCAAAATTAACAACAGTAAAGAACAAAGATTTTCCCTTAACAAAAGATGTATAGCAATCACTATGACACTCAATATTGATATAAAACTGTTGAACCAACTGTGGCTAAGCCTTTATGGGAGGAAAAAGCATAGAAGAAATTCCATTTGATTTTAAAAAAAATTCCAGAGAAGAGTTTTTGAAATAGAACAGATCCATAATTTTCTCATAAACAAATTGTTTCGCAGCAATAGAAGTTTTAAAAGGGGCTTCGAAAATATGTCCTCTAAAGAAATTTTTTGGCAAATTAGAAAGAGAGGAAACAGAGTTTACCAGAACCGAAGGAGTGGTAGCTGTCGTCTAGCACTACAAAATTTATCTTACTTCTATTCGACTAACTCAAGAATTAGTATAGTAATAAGCAAGGATCGATCCCACAGAGAGTATTATGTTTTATATTTATCTAAGTATTTCCAATGAATTGAGGGTTTTTAGTTTAAACAGTTTAATTAACGAAAGTGAATTAAATAAAATATCAATGAGTAAAAAGTTCTATTCTTCAGTTCAGTATCCCCTTTTCATAATTATAATTTAACCAAGTGTTTACACTATTTATCTTCCAATGAGATTAATAACCCTAGATAACCGCGATCGCAAATTACCCAAAACACTCCTTAAGTGTAGATCTAATGCGACGATCGCCAACAAAAAATTCTATCTAACATACAACCTAGAACTATCAATCTAGATTTAATATGATAGAAGCATGAAGAATGAAAATTAGATTATTCCAAGCAATAATTACACAATCAGGAACTATTTAACTTGTCTTCTGAAAACCTTAACAATATTTCAAAGCTCGACCACAATAAAATATCATTAATTGCTACGTGGATTAGACATACATCGTTTGCTTAATATATATCTTAATCTAGCATACATGAAAGTTTATGTAGATAATCAGAATAAATCTCATGAAAGAATAAATGGTATATTGATCAAACCATTAATTGATAGTCAGGTTCAACATCCCTTCAGAATTAAATTAGAAGTATTAGCCCATGCCTTGATGAATAGCCTTCAAGATGAAAGATCAAAGATGAGAGAAGAGATCCCCTATTCCTAGGAAAACAACTGATATTTATAGCCTAGACAAACCCTAGTTAAATAAGGCAAGTCTGCAATCCTATTTCTAATTAACTTTGATGTTTAAAACCCTAAATCCTGTCAGATCGTAAGTACGGCGCGGCCCGCGCTTGACATCCTCTCTGGACGGCGCGCCCCGCTCTAGCCATGTAGAACTTCTGATCTTCGAAGCGAAGCGGCGCGGCCCGCGCTTGTCCCTTTGCAATCCCAACGCGCCCCGCGCCTGACTACCATCTAGCCGAAATTTACTTTTCTCTTCTCTTTTTGCCCAATTACTCTCATAAGATACGCTTCACCTGAAAATAATTAAACAACTTATTAAGCTCATATTCACATGAAACATGCAATAAAAATAAACATAAAGGAATAATAATCATAGAATATTATGCACTTATCAAGGAAACTCTGGCTGAGAAAAAGAAAGATTTGCTATGTCCTCTGACTGCTTCGTCTTCCCACGTTGAGATGATTATAAAAACTTCAAAAATGAGAAACTCGAATCCGACCCATCCGAGAGTGTTGTGTCATCGGATGACACATGCACAGATGATTGCTTCTGCTGTCGTTTGGATTTCTTTTGTGTTCTAATGGTATATAGAGAGCGAGTTGTTTGACCATCGTCGTTTGATATGCTGGGAGAGCGTTTGCTTGCTCGAGTTTTCATCATTTCAGAGATTTGGGAGGGTTAACACAATGAGAGAAATGGGGTTTTTTAAAAAAATTGAGTTGATTTGGTAAAGTATGAGAGATAAATATAAGAAGACGTGCTGAGACTTGAGAGTTGGAAACGAGCAGACGCCTTGAGAAGATAAAACTCTTCAGCTACTCTTCAGTACCTTATCTTGTCAAATCACAAATATAATTATGACTTCCGGTATATCTAGGAGACTGTTGAGAGTTTTGATGAGAGAATACCGTGAATCGTGCCAAATCTTTTGAGATAAAATTACGCGCTTCCTTTTGAATAATATGTCGGTATTAAGTGAAGAATATCATTAGATTCATGAACAGATAACATGCAGATAAAAATATGCCGTATGTTCAGGATTTAGTATAGAATGTACGTGAGCACTATTTATACAATGCACATTCCAAGTTCCCTCCTTAAAATACAAAACCTTTCTTCACTTAAGGGTTTGTTAAAAATATCAGCTAAATGATTTTCTGTAGAAATAAACATTAATTTAATTAATCCTTTTGAAATATTATCCCTTAAAAAATGATGCCTTACCTCTATATGTTTTGTACGTGAATGCAAAACAGGATTTTTTGATATGTCAGTAGTGCTAGAATTATCACAATAAATAGGCACACTATCACATAAAATATCAAAATCACATAGAGTTTGTCTCATCCATAATATTTAAGAGCAACAACTCTCTGCAGCTAGATATTCACCCTCAATGGTTGATAAAGCAACTAAAGTTTGCTTTTTACTATGCCACATCACAAGACTTTATCCCAAAAATGTGCAAGCACCACTGGTACTTTTTCTATCAATTTAACATCCTGCATAGTTAGCATCTGAGTAGCCTATTAGTTCAAAGTGATTGCAAATTAGATAAAACAACCCCAAATTAATAGTACCACTTAAATACTTAAAAATTCTTTTAACAGCTTGTAAGTGGGATTCCTTAAGTTTTGCTTGAAACCTAGCACAAAGACATACACTATACATTATATCAGGTCTAGATGCAGTTAAATATAATAAACAACCAATCATACCTTGGTATTTGGTCAATTCTACATCTATACCTTTTTCATCAGAAGTAAGCTTTATTCCAATAATGGTGATATCTTCAGGAGAAGGCATAAGTTCCCAGACTTGGCATCGTTTAAACTGTTGAAGTTCCTCTTGCATTGCCGTTAGCCAACTTTCATCAAGGATAGCTTCCTTAGCATTCTTTGGCTCGACTTGTGATAAAAATGCAGAGAATGCACATTGATTTTTTAAGCCTCTCCGTGTGGTGATTCCTTTGTTTATATCTCCAATAATATTTTTCGGTGGATGATTCTTGAGATATCTTGCACTTCGGCATTTGGACATTATGTATTATCTCTTCTTGTTAGGGGAAATCTTCTTCAAGCTCTTGTGTTGTTTCTTGTTCCACTTTATGCGAGTTGTCTAATTCAGTTTGCTGAATTCGTTCATTCAGTTTGCTGAATATATCTTTTCGATTTCAGGATTCACTGAAATCTCCAAATTTCCTGCATCCTCATCTCTTTCTTTTGAAAGATCATTGTTAGTCTAATTAAATGTAATATGAAATGATTCTTCAACACATAACCTGTTAAGATTAAATACACGATATGCCTTGCTATTTTGTGAATAACCAATGAAAATACCTTCTCTTTGTGCAACTAGAGCAGTTTTGTTAGTACCATAAAATATTGTGCATTTATCTTTCTCAAAATTGACTTGATGACCGTTATCCATTAATTGACTAATACTATTAAATTCAAGACCGTTAACAAGGTGAACATTATTGATATTAACCTTACCATTACCAATTTTACCTTTTTCAATTATTTCGCAGGTTTGATTATCTCTAAATGTGACAGTTTCATTCTTCTTCTTGAGATTTAGCTCCATGAATTTTGATTTGTCACCGGTCATGTGACGAGAACATCCGCTATCAAGAATCCATTTTTGAGATGAAACTCTTGCCTTTAAACACACCTGTTAAGAAAGAATGATTCATGCTTTTGGTACCCATATCTTTTTGGGTCAACTTATGTTAGTTGCAAGTAAATCACCTTTTCTAATCCAAATCTTTTTAACTTTGTTTAGTTTCTTGAAGCAATTTATATCTAAATGACCTTTAATACCACAATGCTTACATGTTGTGAAAGGAGAACAATTATTTAATCTAAAACGTGATTTAGATTTTAGCATTTTTGCATCTCTCTTTTTATGCATAGGATTATAACCAATTCCCTGCCTTTCAAAACTAGGTCTTTGTTTACCCAATATGACATTTAAGTTTTCTTCTCCTTAACCGAATTTAGAAAAAGACATCTTTAACGAATCTATTTCCTTTTAAAGTTTATTAGTAGGAATAGTTTTGCAAAGAGATTCATCACTAAATGAGCCAATACATACATCTCTCATTTTTAGTTCATTAGTCAATTTTTGAACTTCATTATTCAAATAATTTACCTTATTAAAAAGTATTTTGTTATAATTATCAAGATAATCATTCTTAGCAATCAAAATCTTTTCTTCTTTACATGATGACTCTTTTTCAATTTCTTTCTTTTAATCTATCAAAGAATCAATCTCACTCATTAATGTATTTACCAAATCTTTCAAATATGCATTCTTTTCTTTTAATTTTACATTTTCTTGTTTCAAAGAATTAAACTCATAAATAGATACCTCGTTTGATTCACCTTCTATTCCCATGAAACATACTTGAGCTATTTCATCCTTGGCATCGACCTCAACTTCGGACTCCTCATCATCACTCCAAGTGACAAGAACTTTGTTTCTTTTGAAGCTCGTTTTTTCTTTATTTTTTAGGTGAAAACAATCCTTCTTGAAGTGCCCCGGACGTTCGCATTCAAAACATGTCTCTTCGGTTTGCTTTCCTTTGAATTTATTTGAGTTAAAAGTATTTTTCCGTTTATTCTTCCTTTGTAGCAGTCCTTTGAGTCTTCTTGACATCATGGCTATCTCTTCATCCGAGTCATCATCAAGCTCTTCTTCATTTCCTGCATTAAGAGCTAAAACTTTTCTTCGAGGAGTTTCCTCCTCATCATCATTTGCCTTTAATTGATGTTCATATTCCTCAAGTTCACACCTCCATTCTGACAATTCTTTTTCTGATAAAAATTTCTTTCGCATCAATTTGAAAAAACCAACTTCAGCATTCTTCACAGACAAAAGGCCAAGAGTGGGGCCCACCATTTAGACAAAAATTTCAAAAATAATTTAAAACACGTTTTTTGTTACAAAAACAATTCCGATCCCAACTTGCTCTTTTTCACCTCATTTTATTCATATATCGTGAATTTATTATAAAAATATCACCATTATTATAATATTATATTATCAAATTATACACTTATAATGTAATATAATAATATATTTGAATGAATTATTTTATCAGAAAAGATAAAATATTAATTCTTAATAATTGTCTCATTTGCTAAAAATTTCTCTATTTATATCCACATCGAATAAATATTTTTATATTATTTTTATGAATAATTAATTATTCACAAATAATATCACAGAACCACAATATTGACAACCAGGTCGTTCCCAGGAAAGAGGGGACTTTCTGATAAGGATTTCTCCTTACTAGCGCGCAATTAGGTGACCAAACCCCTTTTCTAGACAGAACTTTCTTAGATATTGTCAATAATGCTATCTAATAATATTATTCAGATAATATGAATTATTGATCTGATAATGAAAAATACTGTGCAGTGGCAATTATTGAATCAACAATAAAATAAAATTCTGTGCAATACCGTGTACTACTGTGCAACAACGCGTATTACTTTACTTTACCCACCGGGTATTCCAACAGGGTAACCGTTATGCCGTAATTTTTAGAAAACTCATTCATGTCGTTTTCTTTATCCGATATTTTTTCGTTATGGGGCCCACAAATGGCTGCGCCGTTGTACGAATACTCCCCGACAACAATGAATATTCTACGACCAAATGAATATTTTCCGACAACAATGAATATTTTATAACCACTTGCTTATTTTGAAATATTTGTGCATTTTACCCATAACTTACCACATTAATCAAATCAACCCCTTACTATTGTAAAATAATATATAGAGAAAATTCAATTTTATTCATAAAAAGTTGGGGTCTTACAACTTCCCCTCGTTATGAAATTTCATCCTCGAAATTGACATGCGTACCTGGTATGTCGAAAAGGTGAGGATACCTCACTTTCATTTCTGATTCTAACTCCCAGGTCATTTCCTCAACATCATGGTTCCTCCACAAAACTTTGACTTATGGTATAACCTTTGAGCGTAGGACATGTTCCTTCCTATCCAAGATCTTGACAGGTGTCTCCTCATACGTTAAATCTTTGGCTATCTCGTCCGGTTCTAACTCAATAATGTGGTTCGGGTCTTTCACGTATTTACGTAGCACAGATATGTGAAAAACGTTATGAACACGAGACATGCTTAGAGGTAAAGTGAGTCTATAGGTAACATTTCCTACTCTGTCAAGGATCTCAAATGGACCATTAAATCGTAAATCGGTGTCCATAGCTTTCTAAAAGCTAACCCTTTGGCACTTGATGCTCCGCCTTGACACTTTTACACGTTAAACACCTCGATATAAACTCCGCGATCTCTCTCTTCATATTGCTCCACCAAAATGTATGTCAAAGATCACGATACATTTTGGTACTTCCAAGATGGATTGCAAACGGTGTGTTGTGTGCCTCCATCATGATTCTATACTTTAAATCAGAATCGTTAGGAACACAAAGTCTGGAGTTGACTCAAAGCATTCCTTTTTCATCGATTCTTGCTTCTGGAATAGCATCTTCTTGCACTTTCTTCTTCATATTTGTCAGCTCCGGGTCTGTAGCTTGAGCAGCTTTAACTTTATCAATCAAAGCTGGTTCTACGCGTATACTTGACATCATCGCATGGGTCCACGGAGTCTTGAAATCTATCTCCATCCTTTGTAAGTCATACAAAATGGCCTTTGTGTTGACAGCATCGCACTCATTCTCGCATACGATCTTCTACTCAACGCGTCAGCTACTACGTTCGCTTTTCCAAGATGGTATTGAATGGTATAGTCATAATCTTTTAATAGCTCTAACCAACGTCGTTGTCGCATATTGAATTCGTTCTGGGTGAAGAAATATTTGAGGCTTTTGGAGTATATTAGGATGTCATCAATAATGACAACCACGAAATAATCCAAATATTTCTCAAATATTCGGTTCATCATGTCCATGAACCCAATATGGACATTGGTCAATTCGAAAGATATAACTAGAAATTTGTAATGCGTGTATCGAGTTGTAAAGGCAGTCTTTGGAATGTCATCAGTTCTAATCTCTAACTGATGATATCCAAAAGGAAGATCGATCTTTGAGAAGAATTGCGCACCTTGCAACTGGTCGAACAGGTCATCAATGTGAGGTAGCGGATACCTATTCTTGATGGTGACATGGTTCAACTCCCGATAGTCAATACAACGTCGCATACTACCGTCTTTCTTCTTTACGAATAAAATAGGAGCACCCTGCGGCGATGTACTAGGACGTATAAAGCCGATGTCTAACAACTCCTGTAGTTGGACCTTTAACTCCTAAAGTTCGATATGAGCCATTCGATATAGGACTTTAGAAATGGGTTCGGTACCGGATTCAAGGTCAATAAAGAATTCAATTTCACGTTTTGGGGGTAGACCGGGAAGTTCTTCGGGAAATACATCAAGAAACTTATTGACAATAGAAATATCATTCAAATTTGACGTATTCTGATTTAGATCAGTGGCATGGGCTAAGAAAGCTTGACATCCGTTTTTCAATAAACGAATAGCTTTATGACTTGAAATGACATTGATTGATTTTAGTGGTTTGGTTATTTGAATTCGCACAACAGGTTGAGTATGGAATATGAAAAGTAACAACCTTACGAAAACAATCAATTCTTAAAATCACGTCAAATGCAAGTATT
The DNA here is from genome assembly GCA_020205555.1 of Panax stipuleanatus. Classification (NCBI taxonomy): domain Eukaryota; kingdom Viridiplantae; phylum Streptophyta; class Magnoliopsida; order Apiales; family Araliaceae; genus Panax; species Panax stipuleanatus. The sequence goes on from JAINUT010000539.1 coordinate 114,066, forward strand.
TTTAAAGAAATAAAATCCACAAGTAGGGTGAGGGTACCAATTTGAATCAAACATGATTTATAAAATGTAGATGTAATGAAGGTTTCCCCCAATGGAGTTTCAACAGATAAGTCAAAGTCTAATTTCTCAGGAGTCAAGTTCAAACGTTGAGCACAAGTAGGTGAAATAAAAGAATGGGCAGCACCGGTATCTAATAAGGTATAAACTTAACAAGAGTTTACGATTAACTAACCCGTGATAACCTCGTTCGGGTTCGTCGCATTTTGAGCAGTCACGACAAACGCTCTTTCAGGAACCACCGACTTCGACTTGTCCGGGACAGCATTTGGAGTCACCATCCCCGCTGGACTTGGTTTCGCTACCAGACACTCTCGAGCTATATGACATTCTTTTCCACAGTTATAACACACCTTGAGTTGTTCTGGGCAATTTGGACTGATGTGTCCTTCTTGTCCTCATTTATAGCATACGACTGATGGTCGTTCTCTTCCCCTAAAAATGGTTGTTGATGTTGGTGCTGCTGTCAACGTTTTCACGTTGTCATTGTTGTACCTTCTCTTTTTGAAATCCCCCCCCCCCGACTCACTTCTTCTATTATCCTGGCCATGATTACCACTGAAGTGGTTACCATTTCTAGCCTGATAATTTCCTCATCGCTGGTTCGTTGTTCTACTGACTGCTGCCACCGGTACGACTATGGTTGTTCTCCCTTGGTTGAACAGACTCATTATCTCGTTCTAATAATTGAGCCCTGTTCACAACATCTGAATATAAAGAGAGTTTATGAGAAATAAGGTATTGACGAATTTTGGGTTTCAAACCTCTCAGAAACATCCGCGTCATATGTTCCTCATTATCCACCAAATGAGATGCAAACCGGGATAACTCCGCGAACTTAGCCTCGTATTGGGACACAGTCATGTTGTTCTGTTCTAGTTTGATAAACTCTACCTCTTTTATATGACGAAAACTTTCTGGAAAGTACTTGTCATTGAATAGTTTCTGGAACTCTTCCCAAGACATCTTGAGTGCGGCAGGCTGAGTACGCTTCACAGATTTCCACCAATAATCTGCCTCTCCACGGAACATAAAGGTAGCGAATAGAATCTTCTGTTCCTCTGTGCATCCCAAAATATCAAATATTTTGGTGATTAACGATGTCTCAATGGTCTCATACACGTTCCATTGTTTAAATTTTCAACTGCCATTTTCAAATACTGCCATAAAACAAGGGTTAATTAAACAAATTAACATATCACATCTTAATCCTATATTCCGACCAACCAATTAAATACCAAATAAGCTTAGGTAGGACACACTAGCGAAGGATTTACTCATCTCTCCCCTCCTATTTCTATTCCCCGATCTCCGCCAGAGACCATATCCATAAGCTCTGATACCAACTATGACCCTCATGGTGTTCCAACCACAGCACCTCACAATGGTACCTATCAGTTTCCCACCGCAGAACGGCGTCCCCTACGGAGAGTCTGGCTTCGGTGCATCCCCCATAAATAGGAATTCACCAACGAGAGGCTCGCGGCTCTTTACTTATAGCTCTGATACCAACTGTGATGCCCCCAGAATAGGTCTAATCAACCCAACCCATTCTTAGTCGCCAAATACATGGTACAGAATCAAAATACAATCTTTATATTATACGGTCGTGCAAAATACGACCACATAACTGTGAGCGTTACTACAGACATATAGAAAATATAAACGCTCAAATTAAGTCCTCATTACAATTATTATCACACTATTTTACAAAAATAGTGAGGACTACTCTGCTCTAACTCTGCCCATTACTTTGTTCCCCGACTAGTCCGTGCAACATTCTCATTTTCTGAAGAGGACAATAGAAGAAAAAGGGTGAGCTCAACTAGCCCAGTAAATAATATTATAACTAAAATAATAAAAAAATAAATTATCTTTAGTCTTCAACAAAATAGGATAAAATAATATGGATAACAAGTTTTAGATCAACAACTGCAGCGGAAGTAACAATTTATCAGAAGAGTTAAGTAAAAAATGATGTCTACTATCTTCTATGATTTAGAAGTCCATAATCAATATTTTATCCTTATAACATCAATCAATATATAATTCAAATCAAAATTCATCTTTGCACTACGGGCCAAAGATATTCATTTGTATCACCAGTGATCATGTTCATCTCAACACCTGTCCATCTTTGCACTACGGGCCAAAGATATTCATCAGGTAATCATTTATCTTTGCACTACAGGCCAAAGATATTCAGTTATATCATCATTTAGGATTGAGGATGATGAAAAGCAATATAAATAACGAATCCAGTGAGATAAAGGACAAAGATTAGGGATTCGTAAATCAGTTTATCCAAGTTCAAAAATACTCTATAATAATCATTTGTGGAGCAAAATTCAATAATGAAGTTCAAAACATGGATCCAATCAAAGATAGAAACCATAACAGACAACTTGGACAAAGAAAAGAAAATTTAATTTTTTTGTGAATAGTACCGTATTCGTGAATAGTGTCGTATACGTGAATAGTAATCCTGACATGAAAAGATAAAAATTTCATAATAAAATTCATACAAATATTTCGGTGAAATGATATTGAAAGAAATAACATCATTTACGAGAAAAATAATATCCCTTACCTCAAAAGAAAAGTACTTCTGACTGGAATAACGGATATAATACTGAAAAAAAACTTGCACTATTTATCAACACTCAAAGTATATAAATACTCACAAAAATACGCTCGATACTATAGAGAGAGAATTTTCTGATTCTGGTGTGATTTTTATTTCTAACTAAGCACCATATTTATAGAAAAATGCTTAGCACATCAAAGTTGAGAAAACTTAATTTAATATTTTTTCCTATGCCTTCTCTCTTGGACTTTCATTTATCAGCATTTTACAACAAGTGGGGCCCACACATTCTAGAAACTCCTCCACCAAAAATCAATTCAGACCTAATATTTAGCAACTTCAATAATTCATAATAAATAGCACTTTTATCAGAAAAATACGAACCTTATGTCCATTCCATATGAAATTGAATTCTCTACAACTTTGTAGAAGAAAGTTTTTTCAAATTCTGAACGAAAAATGACCCAAATTTATATATGGATGATTTTTTCACACCTCCATTCTGACAATTCTTTTTCTGATAAAAATTTCTTCCTCATCAATTTGAAAAAACCAACTTCAGCATTCTTCACACACAAAAGGCCAAGAGTGGGGCCCACTATTTAGACAAAAATTTCAAAAATAATTCAAAACACGTTTTTTGTTACAAAAACAATTCCGATCCCAACTTGTTCTATTTCACCTCATTTTATTCATATATCATGAATTTATTATAAAAATATCACCATTATTATATTATTATATTATCACATTATACACTTATAATGTAATATAATAATATATTTGAATAAATTATTTTATCAGAAAAGATAAAATATTAATTCTCAATAATTGTCTCCTTTGCTAAAAATTCCTCCATTTATATCCACATCGAATAAATATTTCTTTATCATTTTTATCAATAATTAATTATTCACAAATAATATCACAAAATCACAATATTGACAACCAGGTCGTTCCCAGAAAAGAGGGGGCTTTCCGATAAGGATTTCTCCTTACTGGCGCGCAATTAGGTGAGCAAACCCCTTTCCTAAACAGAACTTCCTTAGACATTGCCAATAATGCTATCTAATAATATAATTTAGATAATATAAATTATTGATTTGATAATGAAAAGTACTGTGCAGTGACAATTATTGAATTAACAATAATATAAAATACTGTGCAATACCGTGTGCTACTGTGCAACAACGCGTATTACTTTACTTTACCCACCAGGTATTCCAACAGTTTTAGCGATAACCGTTACGCCGTCATTTTTAGAAAACTCATTCGTGTCGTTTTCTTCATCCGACAGTTTTTCGTTATGGGGCCCACAAATGGCTACGCCGTCGTACAAATATTCCCCGACAACAATGAATATTCCACGACAAAACAAATATTCCCCGACAACAATGAATATTTTATAACCACTTGCTTATTTTGAAATATTTGCGCATTTTACCCATAACTTATCACATTAATCAAATCAACCCCTTACTATTTCAAAATAATATATAGAGGAAATTCAATTTTATTCATAAAAAGTTGGGGTCTTACAAAATACCTTTAGATAATACTTAGTCTTAAATAAAAAGAATACAAATATAGAGGTCTAATGATCAAAGCAAATAAATAATTTAACAATGCAAGGCTCAACTAATGAATGCAATGATCAAAGAGTAAAGTGATATTACCAAATTAGAGTTCACGAAAATACGTTGAAAATAATCTGAATTTTAATTGCAGCTGTCAAGTAATTGCACCAAGATAATTTTATAGCTTTTCAATATATAACAGTGCAATAGTAATCCGTGTATTTTTAACTGATAAAACCCAATAGAATTTATAGCCTTAAGATATTACCGTTGTAAACAAATTCCATTCAAATAATCAATTTTGATATCCGTTAGAGACAAATCAAAAGGATATAATATATAGTCAGTACATATCAATCTATGCATATCTTCGAATAAGACAAGTCAGATATTTTATTTGTCTTCTTCAAAGTTAATCCACTAAAGTGATTTTGAATGAAATAAACCACTTAGGAGATATGTCAGTTCCGAGATAAATGCTCCAACAGATAGATAGTTGATTTCCAGGATAATCATTATCAAGTCTTTAGTATTCAAAGATGATGATCATGGCATTACATATATGTTTAACCTCCTTCCACGTGTATCATGCCCATTTAATTCGGATACTTAATTGAAGATATATACATTAAAATCTGATAACGTGTATCAAGCTAACTATTGAATTAGGACTATTTGCTAACCAATTAATTTTGGAAATCACAGATCAGTTAACATTTCATTTCATTTTAAGCATAAAATACTTATCATGTTAAATGCACATAAAATGACCTAGACCCATGAATTGAAAAATCAAATATTTGCAATGACCTTACATTAAATCCTAAGATATAAATATCTTCAATCTCTTTCAAACAATCCACCAAAAATCCTCTTGTCAATTTCCTGAAATTTCATTATGAAGAACTTAGTATAAAGATCAAGTCATCATTAAAACATCAGTTATAATATGACCAAGTCAACAACTAGTTTTACGAATTTAACTGTCACATCAGATTGCAACTTCATTTACCACATGGGTGTTGTCGCTTTCGACAAACCAGTTGTTAGACATAAACATGCTATGATCTTCGATTTTAACCAAGGATGTTTGGTGAATGCCTTGGGCTCTTTAATTTGTACTGCTCTCATTGTCAGTTTTCTGACAGTTCTGACTTGCTCTACGAAGTGAGTTGATCGTAGAGTTTAGTGAGGAACGTAGAGTCTATGTTTTACTTCTGAGCTTTATGTTATGCTCTACGACCAAACACTTTGGGAGTAGAGAGACACTCTACGATTGTACTCTATACGATCTACTTTACAAACTTGATCTCTACGATGATCATTTTACGACACTAGAGCAGACTCTGTAAACTTCTCTTCACAATAAGAACTTACTTTTACAATCTGCGATCTGATAACATGCTCTGCGATTTTAAATTTACTCTTTAAACAATGGCAGGCTCTACGATCGAATGCTAGATGCTCTACGAACTCAAAGCTTACTCCGCGTTCATCATTTACACTTTGGAACAGTAGAGTAACCTTACGATTGTTTAACAGTACGATCGATTTTATCATATCATCTATACAATATTTTAGCTCTTAAGATCAACCTAACAAATTTGATCTTTTCTACTCTAAGTCTTTATACATCACAATCTCATGAAGCATTTTACAAAAATTACTAGTACAAATATAAATCAATCATATCATCATCAAATTTATCATACAAACTCTAATACTTATCATTAATATAAAATGATAGGACTAATATACTATTTTTCTATTTGCTTGTACACAATTATTTGTGCATAATTTGTACAGAAAAACTAAACTCATCACTAAAACTAAAAAAACTAAAAAAAATAGTTTAGTAAGTGACATGACATGATAATGAAATTATGATGACAAATTTCTAACATAATATTATTTTGTACTATTATCAATAAAGAGAAGGTACTTCTTGCGGAACAAAAAATTTACAAATTAGACTCTTTGTGGAACACGTATATGGCAAGAAAAAGACCAAAAGCAGTAAAAGCCCAATTTACACAGATAAAGGACCCATTCTTTTCCCTTTATACATCCCATTACCCCTATTCCAAATTCCAACTCATTTTTGAGCTAAAAGATCAACTCCATTTAGGACCTTTTTTTATGTACAAATAGTTATTTTGAGTCTGCTGAACTTGCAAGAAGATGATATTCGTTAACAATATTTAGCTAACAAGGATTTAGAAAGTAAAAAGGACTTTGGGTTAAGAGTTCCCTTTTTTCTTGAGACAAAATCAAATCCTATTTTCAGGATTTATAGATTTTGTCCCAAGCCTCCCAATGGAGTTAATATTTTTAGAAGACTTTTATGGTTTGATTAATTTGTTCAATAAGGTTTAAAGTTTAACTTAATGTTCGAAAAAATTATTGAACTCTTGTTGAGCTACAAAAAAATTATATAAACCAAGTTTTTTAGCACCAAAATCATTGTACTTTTAAAAATTTGTCAAAAATGCCCAAAGTTTGAATCTTGATTAACTTGAATCTATCAGCTTTAGCCTCCCGATTCAGATCATCGAGCTAAACTCCTCGTTAGCATGGGCGGATCTATTTTAGGGGCAGCATAGGCAGCTGCCCTTACTGGAATTTTTGTTCTTTTTTTTATAGGTATAGAGGTAGGGGTAGATATGTACGTTAATACACTCAAGGGGACAAGTTCATGGAATGGTTAAACTTGAAGGGAGTAAAAAATTCATAAACTAATTTTAAATACAAGTATATAACTCTTCTTAGTTTTAAGACTTGATGAAATCTTAGAAGTATACACAACATCAGCGTGTGAACTGTGAAGAATTGTTTGATTCAAGTTTGAATTTTTTTTATTGATTTGGTTGACTGTAGTTACTGTTTGTTTGGTCTGATTGAGGTTTTTTGGGGTTATTTTTTTTTATTTATTTGGTTGATTGCTTCAATTTCATTTTATATAACTTTTTGAAAAAGGGTTTTATGAATAAATATGAATTCTCAATTAACGATTTAAAATGATTAAGTATTTGAAAAGGGGGTAAAGAGATTTAGACGAGGAATTGGGGGAAATTGTAATCTTAGTTTTTTAAATCTTGCTAGTAATTTAGTTTCATAAACTTAATTTAATTGTTTAAATAAGATTTAATTGATATAAAGTTAGTACTTAGTTAATATTATTAGCATATTCCTCGTGGGATCGACACTCTACTTATCAATATATTACTTGTTAATCACGTATACTAGCGTGTAAATTGTTAATACCAATTTTGGACAAAAAAAAGACTTAATGTTTTCATTTTGAGCTATGTTAACCTTGAGATTGTTCCAATTGTCGGGAAACGAACGTATAACTGCTTGAGTTTGTTGTTCATCTAACAAATGATTGTCAACAACTGTTAGGTTTGTAATATTCATGAACGCAATCAAATTGCATAAAATAGCGGAAGCGTGAAAAATTAGAATTTTAAAATTTTACAAACCATATACCCAGATCATCCTTTATGCACAATTATTAATTAAAACGAAATAGATGGAGATTAGATTCATACCCTCGTAGAAACTAGCTTCCGCATGTACGAGTTCAACTCCAATTCCTTTTAGCGTTCAACTTGAATCCATCAGGTTGATTCCTTCCTTTGATCAACGTTAGTCACCCAAGTGTTTGGCTTCTAGAGGTTATCCACCAAGAAAGAATAAGAATTCAGGAAGAATGGTGTTTGGCTAAACCCTAGTTTCATTCTCTCTAGAAAATGAGGGCTTTCCCAACTCTTGGAATTAAGTGTCTAACATTGTTCCATAATAAGACTTTCTTATTTATAAATGTAGGCAACCCTCCTAAAAAATTTAGGATTAGGGTTTTATATTAATTAATTAAACCCTTTTAATTAATTAGGCTTCCCAATCTTATTAGAAATAATTAATTAAACTCTTTTACTTAATTAGCTTCCTAATCTTATTAAGAATATATATAAGAGAATATCTTATTAATTAATTCTCAAACTCCTTTAAGAATTAAATAATAATAATAGTAATAATAATAATAAGACTCCTCTTATTAATTTATATTTAATATTTTCAAAATATTAAATAATAAATATTAAGCTATTTAATTTATTCTATCACCATAGATTAAATTAAATATACTTAACTTATTATTACGATTGTGTCATTTACTTCTTTAATAAATATTCTTCCTTTTATAGTGTGACCCTTTAGGTTCTTCATACACAAGATATATTCTAATCTTATTTAAATAAAAATATTAAACTAATAATTTATTTAAATAAATAACTTTATTCTACAATAAGGATAAGCCTCCTTAGCGATCAACGACTTTTCAGATAATATAGATTTTAACATTAATCATAAAAGAATCTTGAGTAAATAGTTATTGTACAATTCAATCATTCCACCATACAATGTCCCAATTAAATATAAAACATGGAATTACTGTCAAGTCTTATTTTATTTAATTATATGTATTTCGATTCCAAAATGCACAACTCCAAATAATGCAATTTAAAACTCCTTTCTAATTTCATTCCACTTTGGCCAAGGATTCCTAAATTGTCATTTACGAATCACATAGGACATATCTCTTCTTTTACTAGAAGTGGTAGACTCTTTATTGATCATTCATTATCTTCATATATAACTTATTACACCCAATCATACCCTTTGATATACCCTAATGGTCTTAAGAGACATGTCAAAGTATAATTCATCATACACAAGATATATACTATGATGATCTCAAGTCTAAGGATCACTTGCACTACTATCACATTAGGAATTCCTATTGAGAGACAAGTAAAACTCCATTAGGTATTTCTTAGCGAGCCACGTTCAGTGAACTTATTCTCCAATAAGCACCTACATACTTGCTTTAGTGTCTCCACATAAATTATCATGAGACCAATCATCCTCATCCAATGAGCGAGCAACGTATGTACCAATCTATCCAGATTCATTAATCCCCTTTTTAGTAATCCAACGATTGAGAACAATTTTACTTTTTAAGCTATCTAAGAATTTAGATATCATTAGCATGATCATCATCATAATTCTAAAAGCATTGCTTAAAACTATGGGTTTATCAAATATTATAATATTAGCATCATGTAGATAATTAAATGTCTTTAATTAAATAATACTTTTATTAATAAATGAATATGATTGTTATAAATTATATGTTTTATCATCAAACATGATTGACTTGTATTCATACTACTTTCAGCAACTCCTAATGTTTCAATCATATTCGACATGACCTGAATATGTTCTCTAAAAGTGTGTTCAATTATCTTCTTATAACTGTCAAATTTGGTAGTTAAGAGATGCAACCTAGCCATGTCTATTTTCTTTTGGAAAAAAGAAAAAGTGAAAACCTTATTAGAGATATTCGATTAGTTCACCACAGTATAAAAGAATCTTTGCAGCATGAATCAAATTAACATAAAAATAATATGACGTAAATACAAAAGGGAGGCTTCGCTAAGTTTAGGAATCACAATTTGTAAGAATGCCTAATTATTTAAATTTAATTTTTCAGCACATAAGATGTGTAATTTAGGGAATAATTTAATTTAATTACTACCACCTAAATTACTTCCACAAGAAACAAGGGTGCATGTGTAATTATAGCATGGTAATTTAATTCCAAGTCATCACAAAAGGTTACTGTAATTTTTTGAAATTTTTCTGATAATTATGTTAATTATCACAATTAATTAACTATTACACAATTGAATTGGAAATTAACTAAAATTATCCAAATGTGTCAAATTTTCAAACTTTTTGTGGAAAAATTAATTTTATGCCAATAATTAATATTTTTTAAATTTCCATAATTTAATAATCAATATAAATATTTATTAATTACTTTTCATGCATAAAATAATTAATAAATCAATTTTCTGGAAATTAAATAATAAAAAAAACTGGCAAAACGGGTCAGCGTGCGGGTCAGATCTAGGTAGGACGGGATCAGGAGTGCGTTGGTCAGGCTCGGGTCAGGCAACAGGCGCGTGCATCGCACGCGCACTGCTGCAACAGCAAGCGCACACGTGCATGGAAACAACGATGTTTTGGCGCACGTGTGATACACGCATCGCCTTCCTAACATTATTTTTTGACGCTGCTTATAGGACTGAGCAAAAAATGGATAAAACCGAATAACCGAACCGAACCAAAAAATTTTAACCGAATTTTTTCGGTTTTTCGGGTATTTTTTGTAATTCGATTATATCCGATTTTATATTCGATTTTCGGGTTCGGGATTGGTTTTTCATTTTTTTTGTTATTCGGTTAACTGAATAAGAAATTAAAAAAAATTAAGTCTTAAAAATTAAAAAAGTAATCTCTCATCTCACTCTCTATCTCCCTAATCTCAGATCTGTACGCTCATCTCTTAGACTCTCACTACTCAAATCTTGACTCTCATCTCCCAAATCGATTTCTCATCTCTCAGATCTCGATCTAACTCGATACCCTCAGCCCTCGCCTCTCAGATCTTTTACTCTTTGCCTTAGACCCTAGTTTGAGATGTGAATATTCAGTTCGTCTTCTAGTGATTCTTGTCTTACTTATTACTAATCAAAGTTCTCAAGCTGTAATGCTAGAAAGCTCGGGAACAGACGGCGGAAGTGCATAATGATGAAACTATGCATATGTATATCAGTGTATTTGTTCTGAAAACTATGCAAATGACTGAGTCGTAATTTTCATATGAAAACTATGCATTTGTATATTTCATGGAGAGGAATTTTATATTCATCCAATTAACTCACAGGTTGTGTTTTTATTTGTTCTGGAGTAAGTATTCTACTTCATAGCTGATGATTATCTTTTCATAATATGCATATTCAATACCTCTATTTTCTGGAAATGCCATCAACTGGTTAGAGAAGAAATTATTCTGATGTTTTCATTTCGGTTATTAACCGAATAACTGAATTTACTATTCGGTTATTTAGTTATCATAAAATTCGATTACTTGTTCGGATATAAGAAGTGTGTATATTTTGGTTTTCGGTTATAACCAAATAGCCTATTCGGTTCGGTTATAACCGAATTTCTCACCCCTGGCTGCTTACATGGATCTGATCGACATGGCTTGGTGGTTCATATGGTAATGCTCAACCACTATTTTAGGAGCTATTAAGAGGGAGGTGAATTGCATGTAAGTCTATGCGAGAGTGAGACTTGCAGTTCACCTTCAACCTCCGGCAACCAAATTTTCAAAAATTCAATTTCGCAACTCAAACTTCGGCACGCCATATCTCATTCAATATTTATCGGATTCATGCATATACTATGTCGTTGGAAAGCTTACAAGACGTACTACACATACATAGCATAAAACGAACAACTATGTAGAAAGTTATGGATAATCAAAATAGGTAGTTTGACAACTAGGGTTTCAAATTAATTTTAACATACAAATCTGATTGAATCCAAAAAGTGCATATCATATACACTACATGTAGGTTACAACATATTGCAATATTAGCCCCTAACAATAAGTAGTGATGCACAACAGGCCGGCTTGGGCCTGCCAGGCTTTGGTCGTTGACCCGGCCAGGTCAGGCCTTGACTTTTGAACTGTCAGGCCAGGACAGGCCAGGTTTGGCGAAATAATATGTGGCATGTTAAGGCCTTCAGGCCAGGCCAATCCAGCCCTACCCAAGCTCGGGCCTATACTTCTTATTCTAACTTTGGACTTCAACGCGTGTCTTAAAAAATATTTATTTTACACTCCTCTATTTATATAACAATGGTAGGAGAAGAGAGGTATTTTAGGCAATATGGAACTCTGAAACAAATATATACAAAGGCCTTTTATACGTATAGCTTGCTATTAAACACATATTTTTTGAAGTGTCAATGTGAGACAAAGATAGATATATTACTTCTTCCTTTTCTTTTATTCAATTAGTTCAACAACTTAGATACTTGAAAACTATAATCCCTGCTAATTTTGTCCCTTCTATGAGCTCAAAAGAAAATTTGTCTCTCGAGTTGAATTTTATTTCCAGTTATTGGTTCTTTGATCAAGGGTTGAGCAGTTAGTGCCCAGGTGTTGACCAGTCCGGGGGTTGACCAGGCCGGGCAAAGGCCGGGTTAAGGCCAGGTCGTGGGCCACGGGCCATTTGTGCACCACTAACAATAAATGTAGCGCAGATTGTCATAGATGGTGTTTTTCAAGCTTTTAAACATACATTAATAACATATTGTGTTAACAATTTGTACGTGGCATACATATGATGGTAAAACACATGTTGTGATACTAATGAAGGAATAATTAGATGCATGTTATGACTTTTTTACACAAAACGAAAAACAAAAGACATACCTCTTGAAGCGTGTTAGCCTTTGCTACGGAAAAATCATGTATAATCCCACGTTCTATATAATTCAACGGTGTCACTATAATCCTTGTGAGATGAGAACGGAGCTCAATTCCACAGCCCGAAGCAACTAAGAAATCTCTCAGTATTGGGGAGCTTTTTGTATTGACAGAATATTAGTCTCTCTATTAAAATTCTAAAAAACTTATCAAACCCTTAATCAGAGAGATGTGAGTTTATATAGGTGAAATGGTTAAAACCACTTCCTAAAATCTCTCCAGTAGATAAGTCAAAACTCAAACAGGAATTGACCAAATCTATTGGGTAATTTGTTCTACAACCAAAATAGGTCGGACCCTCCATGGACGCCTCCATTTAGATACCCAAAATCCAACACATATTATAAATCATTATCCATATATATATATATATATATATATATATATATATGCCTTCAAGAATGAGGAAAGATGATTTCATTCACTCTTGCGTTACAGATTTGGAATTCCCCTTCATAGAATAAGTTATTATTATTTTTTCTTCTTATTTTGATGATTAATTGGAGTTTCGTAATGAGAAGTTTAGATTGAATTTGAAGGACCGTATGAGGATACAAGCTGATTGTTCGATGGGGGAGGAATGGAAAAAGAAATAAAAGGAGGAAAATTGAAAGAGATGCGCTAAAACATATTTTAAAAAGAAAATTTCTTTTTTATAACATAGTATTATTTACTTTTTCTTTTTCTTTTTTTTCCCCACACCACATCACCAATTGAATAACGAGAATTAATAATTTTAGGCTAAATGACCTAATTATAAATTTAATTTCAGTTTAGTGGGTCAATCAAAAAAACTTAATGTTTAATTGTCTAATGCATAATATGGTGCAAGTATAGTGGGCTAAATGTGCATTTCACCGCCAATTAACTATTGTAATGCTTTTAGGCAATTTAAAACTTACTAAGATTATGTCTTAGATGCACTTTTAATTTTTATCTTATGATGGTTATAATAAGGAAATTAATTTTATTATTTATTATTATATTTCATCATATTATTTTGTAAACTATTTTGTAAGATTCTTTTGTCACTATAATAATACTCTATTTTTGCAAGCATAAATAATAGTTTCATAAGATTTCACTCATATTAATTAAGGGTAATGGTAATTGTTAGGGGTCTCAATTTTTTATTCTAAAAAAATGTATCATTTAATGATATGTAATCATTACATTGGATGAATAGATCTCATTTTACTGATTATGCAATAAAGTATCATTAAAATATTCAATGTCATATCATTTAAGACACATTTGAGATCAAAAATTTAAAACTTTTAACATTATCCATAAATTAATCTTACACTCATGTAAGGAGGAACTTGTAAAATATCATATTTTACATGTATCAGATTTTACATATGAAAATATCAATTCTCTATAACTATAACAATTATGAACTTAAGTAATTTGAGTTCATCATTAAATTTTAACTAAATATCATTTTGGTGAAATTGTAAATGTGATTTCGATTTCAATTTAATTCCAAATATTAGTATGACTTTGTCAAACATGACAAATGTTGTAAACTTAAGCTACATGGATTGGGATAGTGTCTGATTACGCAACCCACATATATTTCGTAATTTTGTTAATTTTTTATAAAAAAATAAAATATCAAATACCTATATTCTTATTCGACTGTCAAAAATCGAACACAAAAATTTTAGGGTAACGTAAAATAATCCATATAACATAGTAAAACAAATGCGATCAAGTTCATTAACACTATATGTTCTAAATTGGTCTAAATTTTGAGTTTAAGAACAAATTGCAAGGTAAATTTCAACTTAATGAAACCCAAAAGCTAAATTTAATGGTGGTGAATCCAGTTTACTACATACTTAAACTTGGACTCGGTTAGTATGAAGTTGCAAACCCAAGACCATTGGTCAGTTGAAGCTTATCTTGCCGACACGTCATTACTAGTTGAATTAACGGGTGAGATTCAAAAGTTCTGCACAACGTCAGTTTGGCGAAAGCAAATTCTGATAAATCGGATGTAGCGATCAAATACAATAAGAAGTAATCGGCACTGAAGCGAAGATTAACGTCTGGCGTAATCGATTGATGTCTGACCGTTATATAGCAGAGGCGGCGAGCGAAGCGGGAGATTTGGCCCCAATTTTTCCTTCTCCTCCTTACATATATATCATCTATATGTTTCTTTCATCTCCACCCATCTCCACCCAACTGGTTCTTCTTCTTAGTAATAGCATACTGCTTCAATATGTCTCAACAACCTAGTTATTCCACCTCTAATTGCACATGACACTCAACTCAATGTACGCAACCTGGACGTTCCACCCAATCCAGTGCTTCCGATCATCCCAAATACTGCTATTGTAAAAAATTAGCTCAATTGAAGACCGCTTGGACTGTACGAAATTAGGGGTGCCAATTTTATGGATGTGCTTATTGGAGCCAGCTATCTGCAAGACTTTTTTTTATTCCTTTATGAATAATTTATACGTATTTAAATCTATTTATTAGTAAATAAAAATCTGATTTTGCTGATTTTGTAGATGGGACTTACTTGTGGGTTTTTTGAGTGGGTTGATTGGTTATTTATGTAAGCTAGTGAAGGTTATTGATGTAAAAATTAGGAAGAGCCTACTGTGGCTATTTGTGTGTAAGCTAATGACTGTCAAAATGTAAGGAGATTTAGCTATTTGTTTTGTAAGTGGTATCAAAAGTAACGACCTCCCCAAATTGAGCATAATCGATTATCATCTTTGCATCTGCTCAACATATATTTGTTATCTGCTCATCATTGCCTAATTGGACTGCATAAAGGAATGATATATTTTCAGACAACTTCTTTTGAAAGTATAATAAGAGACTGACAGCTTCACCGTATTTCATATCTCTTTGCCTTTTTGTTTGTAAATGATTCTTCTGATCTGATCTTGTGTGACCAACACAATCCTTCCCGCCAGTTTGTCTAGACATCAACTTATGGGCTTGTTTGGATTTTATTTCAGAATTATATGCTAATTCAATCTCAATTGCTTGTGTTTTGGCTACATCCCGTTGAGATCGCATCAAATGAACGAATTCAGGAATTAATGTGCAATAAGTGATTTTGATTCTCATCAAAGCCGTTGACAACGTACTTTTATATTGTTTTATCAAGTACTACATTCATTTTTGCTTGACAATTGAATCTACTAGCTAGTCTAACTCTCTCTTTTTTGCCCTCTACTATTACTTCCATCCGCTCACCCTCCTTCGAGCATGAATATCTTCTTGAAGTAACAACACCAAACTTATTTTTGTTTACATATTGTTTTCTCACACTAAATCCTAACTTTCTTCCATAATTATTATAGAAATTAAACGCATCCTCCTCCGAATCAAATTTTTGTCATATGTAAGGACTTTTAACGAGTGGAACACCTTCTGAACTTCTCTCTTCCATGTAGTTCGTTCTATGTTTCAATTGTCAAAACAAATGAGATCGTACAAACATAACAATATTTCTTTCTTGTAAAACTTTTTGTACCTACAGAATTCCAGAAGCAAATAATAAGCTACTTAGACAACATGTAACTAAGGAAGTGAAGATATGCATTGCCTCTAGTACAGAAAGTGTGACGACCCCAAATTCGGGACCGCCACTTGGTCACTCGAATTCGATTTGTCACGTGCTCTTGGTAATACAATAATAACTAAAATCACACATCCACAGCGGAAGATCTAATTTAGAATAATATACAATGATTTATTATAATTATTCCCCCAAGTCTCGCAACCTACAGTACTTAATAGATTACATAATAATATCAATTAATGACTTATTACATAATCTAACTTAAGCTCAAACATAATCAAATCCAGTCTTACTACATCATCTTAATAAAACATTAAAATATTTAAAAACATAAAAGAGACAAGCTAGTTGGTAGCCTTGCCCTTGCCCTTATCAATGCCCGAAGGTTCGCCATGCTCGGCCTTAACTGAAATATTTTAGGAAAAGCAAGAATGAGCACAATTTGCCCAGCAAGTAATATACAATAAAGGTGAGTAATATAATTCTAATTCTCGAAAAGGTATAGCAAGGTTTGATAGTTCAAGGATAACAAGAATATCAACAGTTCTCAATAATAGTCGCTAAGGACAGAGTAATATCAATGTAAATCAATTCAAGATTTCAAGATAACTGAATACTGAGCAGTCACTAAGGATTATGAACTTCTACTAGAATTAACAGTATTAAACTGATAACCCAAATCAAAAATAAGTACAACAAGGTGATCAGCCTAAAGTACTCTACGTTATGCATAACAATCAATCATACTCAAGTGCGCACGTCGATTCTCCGACAATTATATATTCCTTCAAAGAAGGTTATTCTTCTCAGTTAAATACAAGATCCCGCACCAATCAATTGGTTTGGGTTGCTTTTCAATAATATAAGTCTAGTCGAATCAAATGGCATAGACACTTTCATAATATTCAAGAACAATACCAAGTTCATCATGAATAATAGCTTTAATGAAATAAGAGTTCAAGTATGCTAATTCAATTCAAACGATTAAGTAAAAAAACTAGTTCGCAATATACAAGGATAGAATACTTGCACCGTAAAAGAGTGTAAGTTAGGAAACTTGCCTTAAGCGTAGTTTATCCCCGTAAATTAATCAACACTTTTCGAATCCTATGGTAATATAGTTATGTATATATGATATTCATTAGTCATATAGTTTAACATTATATCTTATCTTGTATATACGATAATCACATAAGCAAAGTCTTAACCTAGCGACACAGTTTTACTATGTATAGTATCATACAATTTCACAAGTCTCGACTTTTAATATATTTTATCATTAACGTTCCTCTTCTCAAGTTAATCGTCTTCATACATCATTACTATCATGTGAGATTATAACAAATAGCAAACATACTCTATTTTAGCAAGTTATAGCATTACTATAAGTTAACCGTCGAAATCGGATTCAAATATATCACATAGTATATATACATGTTAAAGAGTCTTTTTATATTCGTATAACCTTCCCTTGTTCCAAACATATGTGATATAGATTCTAAGTCCACACTTACGGTCATTCAAGGTCATGGAATTCACAAAGCCTATCATGCTCACTTTTAAAACACAAAAGGTATTTATATTAAGCATACTTATGAGTATTCGCATTCCATACATGTGACTATCACAGTTATTAGTTGAAAATATGCTTCGTTTATGCTAAATTTGAATCACGATACCTAATCATGGTATGTATACATGTATGATGCATGAGTGAGTCTAAAAGTACTATCACATATGTCCATAAATATCAGAATACGGGACTCGCAATAACATGTTAAGATTTACGTTTTCAAACTTACACTTTCACTTAGTAAAGTTCGCAAATGAAGTCCACATGCTCATGTCATACTATGAAACATTATAAGCAAGTCCACATGCCTTCCATGCATTTCAAAGTCATCTAAAGATGTTCATAACATCAGAACGTCTATATGGCATTTACATGTCCATATGCACTTTCAAAACTTACATATTCATTAGGAAGGCGCAATAGTTAGGTTCACATATTCATTTTATATCACATAACCTATATAGATAAGCTAACATGCACTTCATGTGTTTCTAAGTCATACTAGCATGTCTCAAAAGTCAGAATGTATTCATGGTCTATATATGTTAAAGTTTGTTTAGGAAACTTAAAATTTATTTCAATGTTATTCGTCATTCCATTAATCTTGCATGACATCATAGCAACACGCGTGCACATCATGTTAATATACTCATGTATAGGTAGTACTCATGCTAACATGTTCATCTAAGTTATTCAAGTAAACTATCACGTAGAAGAATCAAGCAAAAAGCAAAATCTGCAGCAGGCTGCTGG
The DNA here is from genome assembly GCA_020205555.1 of Panax stipuleanatus. Lineage (NCBI taxonomy): Eukaryota > Viridiplantae > Streptophyta > Magnoliopsida > Apiales > Araliaceae > Panax > Panax stipuleanatus. The sequence goes on from JAINUT010000539.1 coordinate 132,576, forward strand.
CGCAGCTGCCCAGTGCAAATCTGGCACAGCTGCGCCGGCTCGCGGCCAGTGGCAGACTGTTCCAGCCTCTGTAGATTTCCAGCCCATATCACGAAATCAGTTTCAATCAACCACATAATACTTCTATTACACTTATAAGTCCATATAGCAGCTAAGAACCATATCCCAATCCAAATTGGCATGAATTGCAACAAGAATCAAGAATTTGATTTTGCCAGAAAATGAAAATGGAGTTCTTGACAGAAAAATGAGAATAGAGAACAAGAATGTAAAACATGGAAGTTATATTGAAATCCCAATCATGTATGTATGTCCATATAACAACTAAACAAACATTCTTCAACCCAATTGAAATCTAATTTAACATACTCAAGAAATTGGAATTCAAAACTAGACGTTTTTGACAAAGAACGAAAAGGAATACAAGAAATGCTCATTATACCTCTGTTAATGCAATCTAAGTTTGAATTGAACTCCTCAACTCTTAGAACACTTCACACTGATATATATGCTCTCTCTCAACAAATAAGAATTTTCTCAGCAAATGATATGTGAAGAGAAGGGGCTTAATTTATAGAAAATATATTATCCAGACAATGCTTATACACTCCAATACAAACTAACGGATTGTCAAATTGCATGGAGGTTATCAAAGGGTAGGTAATTAGTTGTTAGATTCATCATGAATCCCACATCCTTGATCATCATGAGCTATAAAAGCTATGAAATGTTTGCTGAGTTTGTGGGATATAGGCCTCAAACTTCATAATGCTATTCACGTGTACAAGGTTTGTGTCTATCAATATGGGACAAGGAATGGTATCTCAGCATTTGTAACACTCCACACTTAAACTATTATACATATATAACATATACTTATCTTATAATTTGAGTCACAATGCACCTTTAATAGGTAACAAATATTACAATGTAGCAAGTAGGGATACATATATTTAACATATAATCCATGTACATTTTGTTAATATCTGATATAATTTTATCAGATATTATCACGTTACACTATCTCATTTATTATAGGCTCCTACAATTCAACAATTGTTTACTATACTTGTGATGTATTATTTTAATGTTCACACACTTACCTTGTTACATATACATTTCATGTAATTCTTATAACTTAATAAACTTTACTATATAGTTTATGTATATAATATAGTCACATTATACTTTATATAATATATGGTTAGCTACCATAATTTCGCATGCTTGCACATAGAAATTAATAATTCACTTATCTTATCAATTAATTAACAATAATATTAATTAATTCATTTCTCGTAATTATTAATAACACTTAATTAATAATTATAGGATTAATTATCACATTAACAAACATAATTCTTAGCATTTTTATGAACAAGTGCTTTATTATTATTATTATATTTCTTGCATTAATAATAATCACATATTATAACTTAAACAAAATTAACAATTAATATAAATTAATTGTTCACTTAATAATTCTTTCGTTGAATAATATCATTATTAACATTTCTCATCATAGTGCCACACAAGACTTCCCGAGTTTATGATAACTCCACATTTTCCTCAATTATTATAATTATTCAATTTAATAGAATTGAATTAATCCTTCTCATAACACAAAATCATTAATATTAAATAAATTCTCATTTCCATTAATATATTTATTTAATAATATTAGAAAATTCTCGGGTATTACATCCTCCCCTCCTTATAAAAATTCCTGTCCCGGAATTACAAGATTACACAAATAGATGGGGATAGTCCCTCATTATCCTATCTTCTAACTCCCACGTTGCCTCCTCGACATCGTGGTTATGCCAAAGTACTTTTATAGATGATATAATTTTATTTCTCAAAGTTTGCTCTTTCCTATCTAGTATTTGGACATGAATTTCTTCATACGCCAAGTTCTTCTCCACTTAAATGGGCTAGTAAGAAATCACGTGCTTGTAGTCGGCCTTGTACGGTCGCAACATAGAAATTTGGAATACGTTGTGGATGTGCTCCAACTCGGGTGGTAACGCAACTTTGTATGCCACTTCGCCCACTCGCTTCAGTATCTCGAACGGTCTTATGAATCTTGGACTCAATTTTCCTTTCTTGTCGAAACGGATCTTTCCCTTCCATGGAGATACCTTCAAGAAAACAAAACTGCCGACTTTATAGTCTCGGTCCTGCCGAATGCAAATCTGCGTATTTCTTCTGGCGATCTTGAGTTGCTACAAGTCTGGCTCTTATCACTGTCACCACGTCTGCGATTTGTTGTACTAGCTCTGGTCCGAGTATTCGTCGCTCTCCGACTTTGTCCCAACATAATGGCGTTCTGCACTTTCTTTATTAAAGAGCTTCGTACGGTGGCATGCCGATACTCGCATGGTAACTATTGTTATACGCAAATTCGATTAAGGGTAGGTGGTCGTCCCAATTTCCCTTGAAGTCAATCACGCAAGTCCTAAGCATGTCCTTCAGCGTTTGTATAGTTCGCTCACTTTGTCCGTCTGTCTGAGGATCATAAGCGCTACTCAACCTTAAATGCGTTCCCATTCTCTCTTACAAACTCCTCCAAAAATTTGACGTGAAGCGCGGATCTCGATCAGAGATAATTGACACCGGCACTCCATGTCATGAAACAATCTCCTTTACAGTACAAACTCGCTAATTGGTTCAAACTGTAGCGGATCTTGATTGGTAGAAAATGTGCGGTCTTCGTTAGTCGATCCACGATAACCCAAATAGCATCATAACCTTTCTGTGTAACTGGAAGTCCTACCACGAACTCCATTGTAATATGCTCCCATTTCCATTCTGGTATTTTCAACGGTTGTAATAAACCACTCGGCCGTTGATGTTCTACTTTAACACGTTGGCAAGTCAAACATCTATTAACGCACTCTGCGACTTCCCGTTTCAAATTAGGCCACCAAAAATGTTGCTTCAAATTTTGGTACATCTTAGTGCCTCCTGGATGAACGGAATATGTCGTATTGTGTGCCTCGTGCAAAATCTCTTCCCTCAACTCGATTACCGCTGGTACCCATACTCTTTCTTCAAATATCAAAATACCATCTTTATCCATTCAAAATTTCTCTTCCTTATTTTCTGTGATCCTTTTTTTGATCTTCTCACATTCTTCATCTTTCTCCTGTGCTTCTTTACTCTATCCAACAATGTCGGATGAGCTTCCATTACAAACAACTTCTCTTCAGACTTTCCTGGTCCTTTCACTTCTATCTCCAATTTCTCCATCTCTCTTATCAACTCTTCTTGAGTCGTCAAATGAAACAATTTTTCCCTTCCTTTCCTGCTCAAGAGCATCGACAACCACGTTTGCCTTTCCCGGGTGATAGAGAATATTGCAGTCATAGTCCTTGATTAATTCTAACCACATTCTCTGCCGCATGTTCAACTCCTTCTATGTGAAGATATTTTTCAGACTTTTGTGGTCCGTGTATATCTCACATTTCTCCCCGTATAGGTAATGCCTCCATATCTTTAACGCAAAAACTACGGCCGCTAAATCTAAGTCAGTGAGTTGGGTATCATTTTTCGTAATCTTTCAATTGTCGTGACGCATACGCAATGACCTTGCCGTGTTGCATGATCATACAGCCAAGCCCTTTGTGCGATGCGTCACTATACACCACAAAATTTCCCGCATCATCTAGTAATGATAACACAGGTGCTTCGCTCAATCTCCTTTTTAGTTCTTGAAAACTTTCTTCGCATTTGTTGGTCCATACAAATTTCACCGTCTTTCTAGTCAAATTGGTCAACGGGGTTGCTATCTTAGAAAAATCTTGGATGAATCTTCGATAGTACCCAGCTAACCCTAAAAAGCTTCTCACCTCCATCGGTGTTCTCGGTTGTTCCCAATTACTTACTGCTTCTACCTTCGCAGGGTCTAGAGATTCCATTCTTATCCACCACGTGGCCTAAGAATTGAACCTTCTTCATCCAAAATTCGCACTTAGAAAATTTCGCATACATCTTCTCCTTCCTTAGTGCCTCCAAAATAATCTTCAGATGTTCAGCGTGTTCTTCTTCGGTCTTCGAGTAGATCAAAATATCGTCGATGAAAACTACCACAAATTTAGCCAAGTATGGCTTGAAAACTCGGTTCATCAAGTCCATAAATGCTTCCGGAGAATTAGTCAATCCAAATGACATTACCCAAAACTCGTAATGTCCATAACAGGTTCGAAACGCAGTCTTTGGTATGTCCTTATCCCGTACTTTCAGTTGATGATATCCTGTTCGTAAGTCAATTTTTGAGAATCACTTTGCTCCCTTCAGTTGATCAAATAGGTCGTCTATCCTCGGTAGCGGATATCGGTTTTTGATCGTTACTCTGTTCAATTCTCGATAATCGATACAGAGCCTCATCGATCCGTCCTTCTTCTTAACGAATAGCACTGGTGCTCCCCAAGGAGAAACACTCGGTCGAATGTAACCCTTATCCAATAACTCTTACAATTGTATCATCAATTCCTTCATTTCTACTGGCGCCATACGATATGGAGCTTTCGAAATCGGTGTCGTTCCCGGTGCTAAGTCTATTACGAATTCGATTTCTCTGTCTGGCGGAAGACCAGGCAGATCGTCCGAAAATAAATCTTGGAATTCATTCACTACGGATATATCTTTAATTTTTACTCCCTTTTTTCGAGTATCAATGATGTAAGCTAAATAACCTACACATCATTCCTTAACAATTTCTTGGCCTGCATCATCGTAACGCAACACGATTGCTTAAGCGATGAGTTACCATAAAACACTACCTTAGACTTACTCGGAGTCTGAAGGTTCACACATTTATTTTGACAATCTATTATCGCTGCATGGTTATACAACCAATCCATTCTCAGTATTACATCAAATTCTCCCAATCTAATAGGAATCAAGTCTACTTTCAGTTCATGTTCTCTAATGTTTACGCGATAATTTCGATAAACGTATTCTATAGGGATCACTTCCTTATTAGCAACTTCTATGATCAAAGGATTTTCTAATAGTTCTCGGGGTGTACTAAGTTTACTAGCAAATTCTTCAGATATAAAAGAACAGGTGGAACCCGAATCAAATAATACATAAGCATTTATATCATTGATTGGGATTATACCTGACACCACGTCCTTCGCAATCATGGCGTCCTGGACGGTCATGTTAAAAGTTCTGGCGGTTGGACGGTTGGATTGTGCCGGCTCGCTGATCATAAGCTTGTTTCCACCCCCTTGTTGGCTACCACTTCCGCCACTTCCCTTCTTCGGGCAATCCTTAATACGGTGCTCAGTTGAGCAGCAAGAAAAACACCCTTAGATCTTCTTTGGCTTCAGGACAGTTTGGCGATATATGCCCCTCTTGGCCATAGTTATAACACGTGCCCTTTCCTTTCCAGCACTCCCCTTGGTGACTTTTCCCACACTTATTATAAGCTCCACTCCTTTTCTTAAAATTTCCCTGGTGACTCCCACCTTGATTATTATTTCTGCTACTATTGTTGTTATCCCACTTTCTCTTCCCGGAGTTACTCCCTCTGCCACTGCTTCCTCCACGATTTTCACTACTAGTGTTCTTTCCTTTCTTCTCTTTGTTATACAAGCTCAAAGCTTCACTTCCTCCCTCGGCGATAATAGCCTTCTCCAGCAGTGTTGCAAAAGAATCGATATGAAGAACTGACACCTTATTGAATAGCCAAGGCTTCAGTCCTTGTTCGAATCGTCTATCCTTCCTCTCTTCATCTCCTACATGGTGCTCCGCAAATCGGGCTAGTTCGTTAAACCTAGCCGCATATTGCGCCACCATCATCTCCCCTTGTTTTAACTCTAAGAATTTCACCTCCATCCTATTCTTCATGCTTTTCAGGAAGTAATTCTCGAAAAATAGCATCTTAATCTTATCCCAAGCTATTATCCCTTCTCCAGCTCTTTGTTGATTAGCCTCCCACCAGTAGTTCGCTTCTCCCCTCATCATGTACGTGGCAAACACCGTCTTCTGATCTTCGCCTACCCGAGCTATAGTGAAAGCTTTTTCGATCTCCTTAATTCACGTTTGTGCGACGATTGGGTTGGTAGTTCCCTCGAACTCCGGGGGTCCTACACTCTTAAAGTCTTTAAAGGTTGTTACTGGCACAGCCTGAGGGTTGGGGCGAACGGGTTCATTGTTCCTTCCCCTTAATGCCTCTCCTAACAGGTCTACCAGTTTCTGGATCGGGTCTACGTCTGGGCGGCATTATCAGCATCACAAATTTTCATTTTATTATTATTCAAGTATATTACTTAAGTATTTCTTTTAATACTAAAAGAATAAATTTACAATATATTTTTGAAATAAACTCATTTATATTCATATGCCAACCGTTTCATGACATGATTTCCCTAGCATATTTCTATAAATGTTATCACATGTATCCCCTAATATCACAAAAGACGGGGAACACTATCATACTACCATACTACCCCTTTAACAAAAGCTTACACGGGGTTTACATCACTATCCCACATCTTACACAAAAGATTGGGATTACAACATAGTATGTACAACACATAAAGATAAATGCTACTAACTACTACTAAGACCATCTAAGGACATCTGATCACATCATGCCACGCTCCACAGCACTCTTGTGCTCTAACTGTGCTATATAAGCTACCAGCTCTCGACTCATAGTGTGTAGAGTCTGTCCCTGCTCTGCCGGGTAGTGGTACACACCATCAAGCACTCTCTCTAATGCCGAACGGAACACTTACCCCATCTTGTTCATTTTTCTCTTCTTACATCAGGACCTCATCCTCCAGGTCGTCAGCTCTTTCATAGGCAGCCTCCTACTTCTCCTCGAAGTGTATCCTATCCATCACCTCTAATTCCAGCTGAGTGCGGAGTGCTTCCTTCTCAGTCTTCTCGCTTAGTTCCCTCTGTTCAACCTCTTCTAGCTTCCTTGCTATATCCACGTTCCTAGCCACTGCCTTGTGAAATAGGGTTCCCATCTGGATTCCCTCCTCTTTGCGATAAGCAATTTCTACTTCCAACTCTTGCATAGCTAGCTTCCTCTGGTGGTCTTCGTCCAATAGTTTCTGGAACTCTGACTCTCTCTCTAGGGCCTTTGTCTCTAACTCCTGGACTCTGCAGTCCAACTCTAGGATCCATTCTTCATACTCTCCTAGCATATGCTCCTCTAGGTTAGGCTCGTCGGAGTCCTCCATGGGCTCCTCCTCTGAAGGCTCGTCCTCAACCGGCTCGTCCTCCATCGGTTCGTCCTCTGGATCGGACTCTATCTCAATCTCAATCTCATCCTCGTCATCAGACTCGGATGGTGCCACAGCCTGTACCGGCACAGCCTCTAAGGGTGCCTCGTACACTACATGAATTTCCCTGGGCTCATCCTCAGCCACTCTAGCAGGTACTCCCATATCTGCCATTTATAATCACAAACATAGACAAGAAACAGCAACTCCATTAGAATGTTAAATAAAACATAAGTTTATTGTATAAAATGAAGTTACATTTGATAACAGACTAGGTCTCTCAAGGAAAACTCTACATGAGTTTTATCTCCTTCCTAACTTCTAAGTTCACCTAAGTTATAGTCTAAGGACACTCGTTCCTAAGGTTTATAACTACAGCTCTGATACTAACCTGTGACGCCCCAAATTCGAGACCGCCACTTGGCCACTCGAATTCGGTTCGTCACGTGCTCATGGTAATACAATAATAACTAAAATCACACATCCACATCGGAAGATCTAATTTAGAATAATATACAATAATTTATTATAATTATTCTCCCAAGTCTCGCAACCTACAGTACTTAATAGATTACATAATAATATCAATTAACGACTTATTACATAATCTAACTTAAGCTCAAACATAATCAAATCCAGTCTTACTACATCATCTTAATACAACATTAAAATATTTAAAAACATAAAAGAGACAAGCTAGTTGGTAGCCTTGCCCTTGCCCTTATCAACACCCGAAGGTTTGCCATACTCGGCCTTAACTGAAATATTTTAAGAAAAGCTAGAATGAGCATAATTTGCCCAGCAAGTAATATACAATAAGGGTGAGTAATATAATTCTCAATTCTCGAAAGGGTATAGCAAGGTTTGATAGTTCAAGGATAACAAGAATATCAACAGTTCTCAATATTAGTCGCTAAGGACAGAGTAATATCAATGTAAGTCAATTCAAGATTTCAAGATAACTGAATACTGAGCAGTCACTAAGTACTATGAACTTCTACTATAATTAACAGTATTAAACTGATAACCCAAATCAAAAACAAGTACAATAGGAGATCAGCCTAAAGTACTCTACGTTATGCATAACAATCAATCTTACTCAAGCGCGCACGTCGGTTCTCCGACAATTATATATTCCCTTCAAAGAAGGTTGTTCTTCTCAGTCAAATACAAGATTCCGCACCAATCAATTGGTTTGGGTCGCTTTTCAATAATATAAGTCTAGCCGAATCAAATGGCATAGACACTTTCACAATATTCAAGAACAATACCAAGTTCATCATGAATAATAGCTTTAATGAAATAAGAGTTCAAGTATGCTAATTCAATTCAAACGATTAAGTAAAGAAACTAGTTCGCAATATACAAGGATAGAATACTTGCACCGTAAAAGAGTGTAAGTTAGGAAGCTTGCCTTAAGCGTAGTTTATCCCCGTAAATTAATCAACACTTTTCGAATCCTATCGTAATATAGTTATGTATATATGATATTCATTAGTCATATAGTTTAACATTATATCTCATCTCGTATATACGATAATCACATAAGCTAAGTCTTGACCTAGCGACACAGTTATACTATGTATAGTATCATACAATTTCACAAGTCTCGACTTTTAATATCTTTTATCTTTAACGTTCATCTTCTCAAGTTAATCGTCTTCATACATCATTACTATCATGTGAGATTATAACAAATAGCAAACATACTCTATTTTAGCAAGTTATAGCATTACTATAAGTTAACCATCGAAATCGGATTCAAATATATCACATAGTATATATACATGTTAAAGAGTCTTTTTATATTCGTATAACCTTCCCTTGTTCCAAACATATGTGATATAGATTCTAAGTCGACACTTACGGTCATTCAAGGTCATGGAATTTACAAAGCCTATCATGCTCTCTTTTAAAACACATAAGGTATTTATATTAAGCATACTTATGAGTATTCGCATTCCATACATGTGACTATCACAGTTATTAGTTGAAAATATGCTTCGTTTATGCTAAATTTAAATCACGATACCTAATCATGGTATGTATACATGTATGATGCTTGAGTGAGTCTAAAAGTACTATCACATATGTCCATAAATATCAGAATACGGGACTCGCAATAACATGTTAAGATTTACGTTTCAAACTTACACTTTCACTTAGTAAAGTTCGCAAATGAAGTCCACATGCTCATGTCATACTATGAATCATATATAAGCAAGTCCACATGCCTTCCATGCATTTCAAAGTCATCTAAAGATGCTCATAACATCAGAACGTATATATGGCTTTTACATGTCCTATATCCACTTTTAGAACTTACATATTCGTTAGGAAGGCGCACTAGTTAGGTTCACATGTTCATATTATATCACAGAACCTATATAGATAAGCTAACATGCACTTCATGTGTTTCTAAGTCATACTAGTATGTCTCAAAAGTCAGAATGTATTCATGGTCTATATATGTTAAAGTTTGTTTAGGAAACTTGAAATTTATTTCAACGCTATTCGTCATTCCATTAATCTTGCATGACATCATAGCAACACACATGCACATCATGTTAATATACTCATGTATAGGTAGTACTCATGCTAACATGTTCATCTAAGTTATTCAAGTAAACTATCACGTAGCAAAATCAAGCAAAAAGCAAAATCTGCAGCAAGCTGCTGGCGTAGCTGCGCAGCTGCCCAGTGCAAAACTGGCGCAGCTGCGCCGGCTCGCGGCCAGCGACAGACTGTTCCAGCCTCGGCAGATTTCCAGTCCATATCACGAAATCAGTTTCAATCAACCACATAATACTTATAAGTCCATATAGCAGCTAAGAAGCATATTCCAATCCAAATTGGCATGAATTGCAACAAGAATCAAGAATTTGATTTTGACAGAAAATGAAAATGGAGTCTTGACAGAAAAATGAGAATGGAGAACAAGAATGTAAAACATGGAAGTTATATTGAAATCCCAATCATGTATGTATGTCCATATAACAACTAAACAAACATTCTTCAACCCAATTGAAATCTAATTTAACATACTCAAGAAATTGGAATTCAAAACTAGAAGTTTTTGACAGAGAACGAAAAGGAATACAAGAAATGCTCACTATACCTCTGTTAATGCAATCTAAGTTTGAATTGAACTCCTCAACTCTTAGAACACTTCACACTGATATATATGCTCTCTCTCAACACATAAGAATTTTCTCAGCAAATGATATGTGAAGAGAAGGGGCTTAATTTATAGAAAATATATTATCCAGACAATGCTTATACACTCCAATACAAACTAACAGATTGTCAAATTGCATGGAGGTTATCAAAGGGTAGGTAATTAGTTGTTAGATTCATCATGAATCCCACATCCTTGATCATCATGAGCTATGAAAGCTATGAAATGTTTGCTGAGTTTGTGGAATATTGGCCTCAGACTTCATAATGCTATTCACATGTACAAGGTTTGTGTCTATCAATATGGGACAAGGAATGGTATCTCAGCATTTGTAACACTCCACACTTAAACTATTATACATACATAACATATACTTATGTTATAATTTGAGTCACAATGCACCTTTAATAGGTAACAAATATTACAATGTAGCAAGTAGGGATACATATATTTAACATATAATCCATATACATTTTGTTAATATCCGATATAATTTTATCAGATATTACCACATTACACTATCTCATTTATTATAGGCTTCTACAATTCAACAATTGTTTACTATACTTGTAATGTATTATTTTAATGTTCACACATTTACCTTGTTACATACACATTTCATGTAATTCTTATAACTCAATAAACTTTACTATATAGTTTATATATATAATATAGTCACATTATACTTCATATAATATATGGTTAGCTACCATAATTTCGCATGCTTGCACATAGAAATTAATAATTCACTTATCTTATCAATTAATTAACAATAATATTAATTATTTATTTCTCGTAATTATTAATAATACTTAATTAATAATCATAGGATTAATTATCACATTAACAAACATAATTCTTAGCATTTTTATGAACAAGTGTTTTATTATTATTATTATATTTCTTGCATTAATAATAATCACATATTATAACTTAACCAAAATTAACAATTAATATAAATTAATTGTTCACTTAATAATTCTTTCGTCGATTAATATCATTATTAACATTTCTCATCACAGTGCCACACAAGGCTTCCCGAGTTTATGATAACTCCATATTTTCCTCAATTATTATAATTATTCAATTTAATAGAATTGAATTAATCCTTCTCATAACACAAAATCATTAATATTAAATAAATTCTCATTTTCATTAATATATTTATTTAATAATATTAGAAAATTCTCGGGTATTACAGAAAGCTGGGGGGGAATCAAATATGATGTGAAGAACATACTATCTAAATCAAAAAGTGTGACTCTTAGGATTGAGGCAAGAAAATACAATATATAAATAGGACTGAGACCATGGTCCCATCACAAGTATAAACCGAATGAAAGATTTATCTTGCTCCAGTTTGGGTGAAAACGAAAATTTATGAACATCAACTAAATATTTGGAAATGCAGGCTTATAAAAACAATTGAGAATCTTGAATCAGACACCTAAATTGTCATGAATGTGCCATTGATTCGTTGAAGCATGTGATGTATTGATGGTCTATTTCTAACAACTTATTGCCACAGTGTCACTGGTAACTCACATGTTATGAAAGCTCTAGTTCGGCAAAGCCATTATGTTGGTGGATAGACTCTTGAGCCTAGACTATGTTTGTGGCTTACGATTAATCGTGGTTTGTCTGTAGACTCTGTACATGTGCGAGAGGGACATTATTTTATAACATAATTTTTTTTCTTCTAAATTTATAACTTATAACTTCATTACTACTATATATTGGAGTTTATTGCATCAAATATTTCTTTTTAGTATCATAACTATTGTTCAACTCATTTATAGATACTAACCTCAATCACCTACAGCTGTTGATGAGGACAATCAAAGACCAAGAATGAAGAACCTCTGTTTTTAGATGAATCTGTTCTTAATAATGAAGAAGCACTATTTTAGATCAATACGTGGTTGCTCTGTTTTACATGGTCGGCCTTTCAATCTCAATCTTCGCTCGCAGTGGTTTACGCCAAGAAGCTTTGTTTTACATGTTTTACAATGGCGTCAAATCTACCGCTGGACATCAATCGATTTGCCTGGGCAAATAGAAATCGCCTGTCATAACTTGTTTGGGCCAACCACTTCTCATTTGATCGCTTTGCTTCGCCAAACGACGTCGTGCGGAACTTATGAATCTCACCCGTTAATTCAACTGATAATAACGTGTCGACAAATAGGCTTCAATTGACCGATAATCTTGAGTTTGCAACTTCATACTAACCTGAGTCCCTTAAACTTGTACCCAAGCGTATGTTTATGAAACCGGGTCAAAATGTCTACTTGTGATTTTCATTCAAAAACTGTCAAAACGATCAACCCATTAGGATTTAAGGTAAACCTGGTCAGATCCAGGTCATATCAGAATCCAAAATGCCAAATTTCCCCTGGACCCCACTTAGTTTTCTCTAACTGTCAATTGCTCCTTGGTAGATTTAATTGATCTTGTCCTAATTAAACCGTATCTTCAAGCCAATGTGGACTAGATATAATATAAATATAAATAAAAATAATAAATATAATATAAAATATAATTTTAATTTAGAAATTGATTTATAGAACCCTAAATTTTAAATTTTTAATAATTTCACTCATTTTATTAATACAATAATTATTCATGTAAATTTTTTTGAGAGGGAGAAAATCACAAAATTATTGTTTTCAATACTTAAATTAGTCACATGAATTTTAATTTTTTAAGTTTTCAATCCTAGCTTTAAAAAAATTTAATGAGACTCCTTTTGTATAATTTCAATATAACCTATGAGTTTTTTTCATACAAATATTTTAATTTTAATAATTGGACAAAAAGTACTCTTCAATTAAACTATGGTTAACTAAGGTTGAAATGGGATGACACATGGCATGTCCAATGTCCAACTGTTAAGACAGTTAATGAGTGGCATTATAAAATTAATTTTAAACAAATCAAAAGCGTGCATTATGAATATTACAAAATCTCAAAAATTATTGCTAGTTATTCTATTTATTATTTTTAAAAGTTAAATGAATAATGTTGAATTTAAAATTATTTCAAATTTAAATATAAGTTCGATATAAAAATTATAGTTATTTAGACATTTACAAATAATAAATCTGATAAATAATAGTATTTTTAATAAATAGTATATACTATTGATAAAGATACAAAATATTTTAAACTGCTTTTTTTTTAAATATTAATTTTAATATTGAAATAAGGAGTATTATTTTTACTATTTGTTGGTCCGCTTTGTTTGGGGTGGGGGTAATGACTGAGCACACGTGACAAAATCCTATGGGTTTAGTATTGGGTTTGTGGGGTCTAAACTCATGAGATTCTCCTATTTAAATTAGGAGTTTTTAAATTGATACATATGTTTTTCGGAATTGAAAAGGAATTGAAATTCCGAAGTTAGTTTGCTATTAGAATTCTATTTGGAACTCAGGTGTTTAAAAGCAAACATGAATCATGGGGAGTTATATATCATATATATGGTATAGGTGGCGGGTCAATTTTCCCAAGTTGACTTGAATTAGGATTCAGGAAGTATGAATATATATGGGATTTGTGAGGCAACGAATCTCATATAATCAGTGCTCTGTTTTTGGGAGTTATACACGGAACAGAGATGAAAGAAAATTTGTGAGTGCAGAAAATTGAGAGGTTTTTGTGAAGGTTTATTCACAAGTTGTCATCATTTTTTTGGATTAATTAATTGCTTGAAGACTTTAATTTCTGAGTGGTGAGGTAATTTAAGTTTTCACTCAAATTGAGGTTTTTTTGTATTCTTTCAATTTCATAATATTTCAAGTTTTTAGTTATTAAACTTGTAAGAACTATTTGTATTCACAGTTGATTATAATGAAATTTTTCGGAGTTCAACACGTGATTTTTACTTTTTAAATTTTTTTTTGGTTTTCCACCTAAGATTTAGTATCTTATGTTTGATTTATTTTTGTACTATTATTTTCTGTTTTATTTAATTTTTCAAAGACGGAATATTTCCAACATTTAGAATAGCAGAAGAAATTCCACCTAGGACTAGTGGGTCGTTTTCAGTTGGTTATATTAGATTCTTTTTATTTGAATTTCGATACGAGTTCTGTTATTGGGTGTATGTATATATCTATACATAACACATATACCTATATGTATACACAAATCATATAATATGTTCCAACAACAACACAAAAAGGGCTATAATAAAGGGAAGAGAAAGATTTTTGTTTGATTTCTTCTTATATTTTCCTCTGATTTCTCTCTGTTTTTTCTTGAAAATCCAAAATGTCATCAAGAAACCCAAATTCAGGAACTTCTGGTTCCTCATCTCAACCTCCATCTCCAAATTCTGGAGGAAACAGAGAAAATATTGTGCCTCGAAGAGAAGAAATTCAAGCTGATGAAACAGTACCCAAAGAAGAAGAACAATCTGCTGCTTATTCTTCTTCAAAAGAAGAAGAAATCCCAAAACCAGAAAACCCAGTTGAAGAAATCCCCAAACAAGAAAACCCTGATGAAAAAATCCCAACACAAGAAAACCCAAATGCAAACATCCCAAAACCAGAAAATCCAAAACCAGAAATCCCACAAGAAGAAAAACCAAAGCAAGAAATCCCAGAACAAGCAAACCCACCTGAAGAAATTCCACTAGAAGGAGAAAAACTAGTTGCTAATTTGCCGGGGAGTGTGGCCGATATTCAAATGGATGACCACCAAACCATTGAAGCCCGAAACAGACAAGAAGTACAAATTGCTAACCAAGCCCAAAACCAAGAACAAGTGCAACTTTTGATCAAGAACTGGAGTGATAATTTGGAATATTATGGATTTTTCGGTTTAGATAGTGCAACTCTGGAGTTCGAAAATGCCAATTTAGATGCATTGTATGCTGGAAAATTGGCAAATGAACCAAACAGGGGAAATGGAAACAGAGGGAAAGAAAATTCCACCATTGAAAACCCACAACCAGAAAACCCACATGAACTGGAAGGAGAGGCACTATTTTCTTGTTTGTCAAATATTTTGCCTGATTTTGAATTGGGTGTCCAACAACAAATTTCTGAAGATATTAAAGTCCGAACCCCACAAGAAGTGCGTGTAGATAGTGCAACTTTGGAGTACGAAAATGCCAAATTAGATGCAATGTATGCTGAAAACCCAGATGTAAACATCCAAAACCAGAAAACCCAGATGAAAAAATCCCAGAAGAAGAAATCCCAAAACCAGAAAACCCAGATGAAAAAATGCCACAAGAAGAGGACCCGGAAGAAGAAAACCCTGATGAAGAATTCCCAAAACCAGAAATCCCAGAACCAGAAATCCCAAAACAAGAAAACCCAGAAGAAAAAATGCCACAAGAAGAGGACCCGGAAGAAGAAAACCCTGATGAAGAAATCCCAAAACCAGAAATCCTAGATGAAGAAATGCCACAAAAAGAAGACCCAGAAGAAGAAATCCCAGAACAAGAAGACCCAGAACCAGAAAACCCACAACAAGCAAACCCACATGAACTGGAAGGAGAGGCACTATTTTCTTATTTGTCAAATATTGTGCCTAAGTTTGAACTGGGTCTGCAACAACAAATTTCTGAAGGTATTGAAGCCCGAACCCGACAAGAAGTGCAAATTGCTAATCAAGTCCAAGCCCAAAACCAAGAACAAGTGGTAGAGGCTGTGCCTATTTCTTTTCATTGGAGTGATAATTTGCAAGATTATGGATTTAGCAGTGAAGACAGTGAAAATTTCGAAAAAGAAATTGCCGAACTAGATGCGATGTATGGTGAAAATGTCGATCAAGAAAATGCCGAAATAGATGCAATGTATGCTAAAAGTTTGGCAAATGAGCCAAACAGGGAAAGAGGAAACAGAGGACAAGAAATTCCCACCACTGATTCAATTCCCACATTTAACCCAAACAGGGGAATGGGAAGTGGAGAGTTCGCAGTTGCTGAAATGTTAGCTGCAATTCCCACAGTTGATTTAAGCTGGGGAATGGGAATTGCTGAGCCAAAAAATCCCACCATTGCTGACATTCACAGACAGCCAGAAAATCCCAGTTTTGGTGATATGTTTAGTTCCATTGCGGACATGTTTGCTTTACTTCCCCCCATTGAACCAAACAGGGGAAATGGAAACATAGATCCAGAAAATCCCACAAATGCTGAAATGTTAACTGCTCTTCCCCCAAAAAAGAGAATGAGAATGCTAGGAAATCCCACTATTGATCCAACTTTCGATTCCAGGCCGGCTATTAATCCTAACAAGGGATTTACAATCAGTGAGCCACAAAATCCCACAAATAATCCAGCACCAGCACCAGCAGCAGTACCAAAACAACAAGACAAAGGCAAAGCTAAAAAAAACCCAGCACCAGCAGCAGTACCAGGACAAGAAGACAGCGACGAAGAAGAAGACCAAAATCCGAGGCCAACTAAAAGATGCAAATGCCTTTCAGAATCATGTTTCTTATTTCCCGAATCAACAAGTGAAGAAGAAGATGACATTGAAACCATGATAGCCGTTTCTGCTTACAACAGAAATCATCGGCCTTTACCATCAGCCGGTTCGCCCGAGCATTTTGATACCCTGTTAGCTTTTATCAGTAGTCAGCTTTCAGAGGGGGAGAGTGTCAGTTTAGAGACTTTGAAGGAGACATATGCCAAGTTGGTGAGGAAGTACTTGAGGCAATTGAGACAGAGAGATTTCAATCTTTATTTTGAAGCTTTCGCCTCGAATTATGAGCGAGAGTTGTATGAATTGGGAAGAGAGGTGTGGGGTAATGCCTATGCTGAAGGTTATCGGGTTCCGCCTGGTCAAGTGGGAACAAGTGGAACTAGTGGAGACAGTTCTTGAGGAATTGGAGAGTTTTGTTTCTTGAGGAATTGGTACAAACTTTTGATCTAAGTAAAATTTTCCCAATTTTTGAAATGTGAAGTTAGCAGAGCAAATTCGTTGCATATCGATAGAAATTATTCAGTTTGAAGGGAAATTATCAAATGAAATTCCATCAAGTTTATTCCATTTCTTTTGTTATAATATAGTATGTATTATAGCTATAAATAGCAAGATTGTAGTGATTATGATGTATGCTACTCCATTGCTTAAAAAAACATATTAATGTTTTAAATAAATCAAGTTCATTTGCTCTATTTATTTTTTATTGGGTTAAATTTTTGGTATATTGAACAATTTAATTGAGTGAGTTTGAGAGAGCTATCAAGTGGTTAGTTTTATTCAGTTATACCTGATGAATAGCTTAGCAGACATTTTGCGATAATACTATCAATTGTTTCTAGTTGTACAAAGAAAAGGAAGAAGGGATATATCTATACAATGTAAATTATATTCTTGTTAGATGTACATTTTTACATGTAATTATTTTTTTTACAAGATATCTCCCGTCTCATTTTACTTATTCAAGCATTGGAATCTAATCATAGCTGGATTATTATTGTTTTAATACTTTTAATACTCCCTCCCTTCATTTCACAAAAATACTACCCTTTGCAAAATTTGTAAATATTACAGATGTGTTTTTATTCTATGTTTATTACTAAAAAGTATTTCTATGTACCCAAACTGTGCACACATATTTGTGCTAATACAATATTATCCCATGTATTGAATAATAAAAAATAATGTAAAAAGTTACTATACCTTATTGTTGTTTTTCAGATGCAGAATCTATTAAATATACTAAATTGCAGTATATAACACCATTGCATGACATTTGTCATTCTCAAATTGCAATACATGTCCTACTTAATTAATGTGCTCATCCATTACTCCGGTTTTCACCTGTCCTACATAATTATACCGATTTTTAAATTTTATAATATTATACCTTTTATAATAATATACCATACATATATATAGTTCCAACATTACTAACCGTGATAACCCAATAAATTCATTTTTTGAAATTTTACAGTATTATATACCATTTATAATCTTATACCATACATTATATCATACATATATATATATATATATATATATATATATATATATTCTTTCATATTAATATTATATGTATGGTATTGTTAATATATTCTGATTATAATACCATTTAAAATTTATCTACATAATCACTAATTTCTGATGCCTTCTCTTATAAATGAAAATTTAATTATTAATTCATTGTTATATATTTCCTCCTCGCCAAATTAACTGTCTCATTTTTCTGTTTTAAGCAATTTATTATCTATTTCACATTTTAAGAATATACAACTTTTTTCATTTTGTTATTTTTTCCAATTATCTATTTAACTTTTAATTTGGAATTCTTATATTCTATATTTTTCTTTCTTAATGAGCAGATTTTGGAAATGAGTGATGACCAATTAAAGAGTTATACTCTTGCTAAAATTGAAAAGCTATTGCAAAGTAATGGGAAAACTTTGCGAGATTACTCTACACTGCATTTCCAAGTTCAATAATTATTGAAGAGGGACAAAATAGATTTATTCAAAATGAGTTTTGTTATGATAGAATAAACTTGGCAAGACAGCACAAAACTCTACTTTTCAGTTTAAATAATGAGCAAAGAAACATTTATCAATTAAACCATCATGAATGTGGTCTTAAGGGATGAAGGAGGTGTTTTCTTTGTTTATGGATATGGGGGAACTGGGAAGACTTTTATATGGAAAACTTTATCTTCTGCGCTACGATCAATTGGTGAAATAATACTAACTGTTGCATCAAGTGGAATAGCTTCTCTTTTTATCCCTGGAGGTATAACAGCTCATTCTAGATTTTGTATCCGATTAATTGTTACTGAGGATTCAACTTGCAACATTAAACAGGAAAGTCAATTGGCTGAGTTGCTTAGAAAAACTCGACTTATTATATGGGATGAAGCTCCCATGGTACATAAACATTATTTTGAAGCTTTGGATAAAACATTAAGTGATGTCCTCAGATTTACTAAGTCGAATAGTATAGATCAACCATTTGGTGAAAAAGTAATTGTATTTGGTGGAGATTTTAGGCAGATATTACCTGTTATTCCCAAGGCCAGTAGACAAGACGTTGTTTTAGCAACTCTAAATTCTTCCTATTTATGGAGTTTTTGCAAGGTTTTGACTTTAACAAAGAACATGAGACTTCAATCTCGAAATTCAAATTCTGATATAGAGGAGTTGAGATAATTTTCTGATTATATATTGAAGGTTAGAGATGGCACAATTGGCGGAGTTAATGATGGTGAAGCAGATGTAAAAATTCCTAATGATATTCTTATCAAAGATCCGATCAATCCCCTTGCTGCAATTGTTGATAGCACATATCCTAATTTATTGGAAAAATTTGATGATGACTTTTATTTTCAATACTGAGCCATCCTTGCTCCTACACTTGATGCTGTAAACAAGGTGAACGAATATGTGATGTCTTTATGGCCAGGTGATAAAGTAACATATCTAAGCTCGGACAATGTATGTAAGGTTGATGAAAACTCAAATAGCTATGAAGACGTTTAGACCCCAGAATTTTTGAATAGCATTACATCTTCTGGAATGCCAAATCACAAGCTAACGTTGAAGATTGGGGTTCTTATAATGTTGCTCCGAAATATAGATCAGTGTTCTGGTTTGTGCAATGGCATGAGATTAATAGTAACTCAATTGGGAAAACATGTGATAGAAGCAAAAGTAATTTCAGTCGACAATTTTAGACACAGAGTTTTCATACCTCACTTGGTCTTAACACCGTTAGACATTAGATTACCTTTTAAATTCCAACGAAGACAATTTCCTTTGGTTGTTTGCTTTTCCATGACAATTAATAAGAGCCAGGGAAAATCTCTCTCACATGTTGGACTGTATCTGTCACATCCAGTTTTTAGCCATTGCCAATTATATGTGCAGTATCAAGAGTTAAAAGCAAGAGTGGATTGAAAATACTAATTTGTGATAAGTATGGACAAACATACAATACTACAAAGAATTTAGTTTTCAAAGAAGTTTTTAACAATTTAATGTAGAAAAGTTTAACTGTTTAAACATACAATACCATCTTCTTATTATATTTTAATTTATTAATTGCACGTATAAATTTATTATTAACAAAATGAATAATCCAGCAGCACGCGCGGGTTTGTATCTAGTAAAGATCTAAAAGGGGGTTGAATAGATACTTTAAAATTTTATTTGATTATTAACTAGTATATTACCAGATAATTAATTATATCATTATTAATTAAGTACAACGGAATATAAGATGGAAAACCCCCTTAAAGATTTAATGAAATCACAGCTCTGAATTTAGTTCTTATGGTTATAAGTCACAAACAAGTAAGATAAATAGTTGTCTAAGGTGCTATTAAAGGCTTTAAGATCAGTTGCTAAGGTGCTTATTAGCAGAACAAGATATTCTCAGTTCGTAGAGTGGTCAGTTAGAGCTTTGGCAGAGTTTCAGCTTTGTTCTTTTTGTGATCATTAGTTTGATTTGAAATTTGCTTGCTCTTATATAGACCTCTAAGAGCTTTCCGTTGCAAGGTTCCCGTTGTACATTTAATGCTTAGATGCTCTAAGATCCTTGATGTTATTTTCTTAGGTTTTTATGTCAGCTTGTTTTGCGACTTTAACTGTCACATCATACTGTAACTTCATTTACCACATAGGTGTTGTCGCTTTCGCCACAAACATACTATGATCTTTGATTTCAACCAAGGATGTTTGGTGAATGCCTTGGGCTCCTTAATCTGTACTACTCTTATTGTCAATTTTCTGACAATTCTGACTTGCTCTACGAAGTGAGTTGATCGTAGAGTTTGGTGAGGAACGTCAAGTCTATGTTTTACTTCCTAGCTCTACGTTCTGCTCTAAGACCAAACACTCTGTGAGTAGAGAGACACTCTACGATTGTGCTCTATACACGATCTACTTTACAAACTTGATCTCTACGATGATCATTTTACGATACTAGAGCAGACTCCGTAAACTTCTCTTCACAGTACGAACTTATTTTCACTCTGCAATCTGATAACATGCTCTGCAATTTTAACTTTACTCTTTAAACGCTGACAGGCTCTACGATCGAACGCTAGATACTCTACGAACTCAAAGCTTACTCTGCGATCATCATTTACACTTTAAAATAGTAGAGTAACCTTACGATTGTTTAACAGTATGATCGATTTTATCCTATCATCTATACAATATTTTAGCTCTTAAGATCAACATAACAAATTTGATCTTTTCTCCTCTAAGTCCTTGTACATCACAATCTCATAAAGCATTTTACAAAAGTTACTAGTACAAATATACATCGATCATATCATCATCAAATTTATCATACAGACTCTAATACTTATCAATAATATAAAATGATAGGACTAATATACTATTTTTCTCTTTGCTTGTACACAATTATTTGTGCATAATTTGTACACAAAAACTAAACTCATCACTAAAACTAAATTTTTTTTAAAAAAAATAGTTTATTAAGTCACATTATATGATAATGAAATTATGATGACAAATTTCTGACATAGTATTATTTTGTACTACTATCAATAAGAGAATGTACTTCTTGCATATTTTTTTTTATAAATTAGACTCTTTGTGAAACACGTATATGGCAAGAAAAAGACCAAAAGCAGTAAAACCCAATTTATACAGATAAAGGACCTATTCTTTTCCTTTTATGCATCACATTACCCCTATTCCAAATTCCAACTCATTTTTGAGCTAAAAGATCCACTCCATTTGGGACCTTTTTTATGTACAAATAGTTATTTGGAGCCTGCTGAACTTGCAAGAAGATGGTGTTCTTTAACAATATTTAGCTAACAAGGATTTAGAAAGTAATAAGGACTTTGGGTTAAGAGTTCCCTTTTTTCTTGAGACAAAGTCAAATCCTATTTTCAGGATTTATAGATTTTGTCCCAAGCCTCCCAATGGAGTTAATTTTTCATGAACTCAATAGAAGACTTTTATAGTTTGATCAAGTTGTTCAATAAGGTTTAAAGTTAGACTTAATGATCGAAAAAATTATTGAACTCTTGTTGAACAAAAAATTATATGAACCAATTTTTTTTGCACCAAAATCATTGAGCTTTTAAAAATTGACAAAAATGCCCAAAATTTGAATCTTGATTGACTTGAATCTATCAGCTTTAGCCTCCAAATTCATATCATCGAGCTAAACTCCTCGTTAGTAAGGGCGGATCTGTTTTAGGGGCAGAATAGGTAGCTGCCCCTATTGGAAGTTTTGTTCTTTTTTTATAGGTATAGAGGCAGGGGTAGATATGTAAGTTAATACACTCAATGGGACAAATTAATGGGAGGGTTAAACTTGAAGGGAGTAAAAAAAATCATAAACTAATTCTAAATATAGGTATAGAACTCTTCTTAGTTTTAAGACTTGATAAAATCTTAGAAGTATACATAACATCAGCGTGTAAACTGTGAAGAATTGTTTGATTCAAGCTCGTATTTTTTTTGTTATTGATTTTTAGTTACTATTTGTTTGGTCTAATTTAGTTTTTTGTTTGGGTTGTTTGATCTTTAATTGAAAATGGGATCATTTTGGTTGAGTAGTTTCTGTCTTTTATTGTGATAGCTTACCATGATTTGACCTTATTTTATAATGGGAAATGAAAAATGAAAAATGACTATGAGCCTTTAACAACCCCTCATTTCTAGTTGTTATAATCACTCATCTTCCTTACATCTAACTAATGAACCCTGTATAATTTTTGGTATTCTGAGTACAAAATTTGGATGATTTGTTTCTATTATTTCAAGTAAAACTTATTTGAAACTTATAAAAATATAACAAAACTGGTTTACGCTTAGAAATTAATTCATGATTTTGTTTGAATATAGAAAAAAAAAATTGGTTTGAGATTTTGAGCATTTGGGGAATCATTCAAATTGAATTATGACAAGTAACCAAAATAAATTTCTAAATTGCATCTAAATATTTTTTATTTGAAATTTATTTCACTACAAAAAAATGGTCTTTTGCAGTGGCTTAAATTCATCATATAAATTAAAAAAATCATCACAAAAGGTTTTTGTGATGATTTTGTGATGATTTTAGTCATCACAAAGGTCATCTTGTATACTAAGCGTTTGTGTGAATGTCAAAACCATCATAAAAATACATGACTTTAGGGATCAAAGGTAAGAACGTTAATCTCTTTTTACACATAATTTATTTCACTATATTAACTGTATCAAATGATATTTTTAGGATTCGAACCCTCCCCCTATTTTCAAACTAAATAACAAGTATTACCACTACACCAAAGCCCAGTTCATTATTATAATTTTAAAACAAAATATAAAAGAAAACATATGTAAGTTGACTTACTAAACAAAATTAGTCCCACATAAGATTTGGTGATTGCAATGAAATAACAAATACTCTATAATGATGGTAAAATTAGTCATCATTGAGAGTTAATGAGATTGATTAATATTATTACATTAAATTAAAAATTTGTTAGGAATATGCATGACAATGTTATTCCTATTTATATAAGATTTGATTATGATCTTAATGAATGAATATGCAAATATGTCTGCATTGATGAAAGCTGTAAAGTCCTTAATAGATGATAGACATATGTGCAAGGACTTAGACTGAAATGATCAAATATGTTAGGTTGATCCTACATGAACAAACAGCTTTGTAAAGTCCTTCAAAAGATTAAGATGTACAAGGACTATAAATAGAAAGATCAAGCTTATTAGGTTGATCTTATAAAGTGTAATAGATAGACTTGTCTGATCGTCGAGCATTGCACCAGCCTTCGTAGTCTACAAGGAGAGACAAGGAAGAATCGGATTCTATCAAGGCAGAATCGTAGTTTATAAGGATAGTCACTCTCGAAGTTCGTAGTTTGCCAGGAGAGACAAGGCAGGATCGTGGTGTGTCGAGGAGGACTTTCTCGAAGCCGTAGTCTATCGAGGAAGTCATGTTCCGAATCGTGGAGACAGCCTATCGAAGCTCCTGTCAAGCGCCTGTCGAGCCAAGTCAAGAATCGTAGGACTCACTCGAAGTCATGGAGCCTGCAGATTATATCAGAGGCAGAAATAGTAAATGAGCATATCAGTTAAGGGACAACAAGTGTTAAGGAAGAAATCGTAGTCTGTTATATGATCTGCTCTCGGAGTCGTGGTGTCTGCAGAACCAAAGCAAGATCGTAGTCTGCAGAACAAAGGCTCAGAAAAAGTCATTCAAGTGCTCACAACGCCAAGGAAGAATCATAGAGACATCACGATTCTCAACAAATGAGTACTCCCGAAGTATCCAAAGATCGAAGTCTCTGGTCTGAGCTGTAAAGATGCAACCTACCTGAAGAAAGCCAGAGAGCACTCACCGAATGGCCTGCAAGAAAACAGAAGATCGAAGCACCAACTTAATCAACATCCTGATTGATAAGTGAAGCCATTCAGGAGAAGTCTTCCTCGAGCAAACATTAGAAGACTATAAATGAAGTGACTGGCTAAAGGAAGTCAGCAAGTGCAGTTTCTGTCAAACCAACAGAAGACAACGATATTAGTGATAACTATGATCGTGGTGTTTACCTAACGAGCAGCAAGAACTGATGAAGCACATACAATGGAATTGGTCGACCTATAGAACAGACGAAAAGGATTGTCAATGACTCAGCCTCATCATGAAGAGTGAACGGGAGATCACAGGGCAGAATGTCGAGAGAGCTGAGCATGACTAATTAGAAGGGTCTTGCAAACCAGAAGGGCCAAAGCGTTCAGACAAGTTGTCAGTTCCTAATGCCAGTCAAGGCAAGCAGAAGCATTGAAGTACTGCACGAGTGAAGGAGAGGTTCTACATTGTCAATCCAGGGAACACTCTTAGAATCTTAGTGTTGTCTAAACCAGTCAATGAGCAACATTCATCAGACAAACTACGATTAAGTTCATTGACATCTGCATCAGAATCGTGGAGTTCGGTCAACTGATTATTAAAGCCTTGGTAACGTCTCAATATAAAGACTAGGCATTCGAACATTGCTGATTGAGAGCATCGATGCAGAAGGACAGCTCCTGTGGTTCTAATCAAGGAATCAGAAAGGAGAAATAAAGGTGACTACCAGCCTGACACATGAGAGTGATATATCTGAAGTGGTAGGTAGAATAGTAGACTGCTGTGTCAGAAAACTCAAAAAGGTGTTGTCACGTCAAGTCAGCAGTCTACCCCAAATAACCTAGGATCTTTGAGGCAATTCAAATAGCTTCCAATGGCTATATTCGAACAGGAAGCTTATGGAGGAGTATATATCAGGTGAAGCTTCAAAGATGAAGAGTTGTTGACTCTACGAGTATGACAAAGCTTAACAGAACATGTCTTAGTGGCAGTGAGACTACCAAAGTAGAAGCGAAGCTGATTTAAAGAAGAGCTTTAACTGATGAAGGCTTCACTCAACACAGATGAAAATGCCAAACAGATTGGCATCTGAGCTGAGAGCTAAGAAGGCCAAGAAGACAAGAGGAAGAGTGGCAGACCTAAATGTAGATCCAAAGAGCCACTCGACGATTCACTATGAACAACCTGGACTAAAGAGAAACAGATGCAGAACCAAATCTGCACACAAGTCAATCTATTTGCAAGGGATGCTAAGTACCAGATGGAGTCTACCAGAAGTGCAAAGACTTAGCAGACCCCAAGTAGTGAAAGTGTGAAAAAATGAAATCAGATGAAGACAAGCATCAACCACAAGATCAGCTGCACCAAGGAAGAAATGAGATACTGCTAAGTACTCAAGGTCGTCGAGCTTCATGAACATCTTAGCAGTTCATCATAGGTGATCTAGTCTCGATGCAGAATGCAAGAGGATCACACCTAGCTGCTAAGTACCAAGAGATGATCAAGCTTCAAGTCATCTTAGCAGCTCAGCACCACCACCACCACCACCAACAACAACAACAACAAGCCAAGGCCTGATGGGTCCTTGTCCGAGGTACTAAATCAAAGTCAAGCCTACTAGGTTTGCTGAGTACCGGAGGGTACAAGAGATTCTAAGTCTGCCGGACTTAGTCTACAGTTCCATGTCTGCTAGACTTGAAGATTTCTTAGTGAACTGAAGTTCCAAGGCTGCTGGCTTTGAAGGAATCTTTGTGATTCAAGAGTTACCCATTTCCTTAGTGGAATTCCTGCTTGTTGAAGCAGAAGAGTGGATTAGGAGCTTGAGTCTCTGAACCACTTAAAATCCTTTGTGTTATTTACTTTCAGTCATTTACCATATGTACCTTAAACTGCAATAACTGCTATAACTGTATTAACCACTTACAACTAAACTAACTCTATAACAATGCTTATCAGGATATCTTTGAAGGGGATCTTTAACTTATTCTGTTGTGCTTGAAATGATTCTTATGTTTGTTATATTCTAATTACTTAGTAATACAAAATAAAATGGAAAAGGTTTTGAAATTAAAAATGATCTATTCAACCCCCCTTTCTAGATCTATTGTGTGCCCTCTAGGAACTAATAATTGGTATCAGAGCAGGTTCTCATGCTATACCCTAAAGTTAACGCTTTGATTCTGGTCCTAGGCACAAACAATATTCTAAACTTAGTTTAGTAGTAAGTAACTTGTGAATGCAGATGAGTTTACACGTTGAAAACTATGCGTACAGGTAAATGTGCATATTCACCTAAAGCTGCTCAGATTGGTCCTGTTCTTAAAAGCTATAGCAACAAAGCCAATCCTTGTCCAGTCAATCAGTAGTCTGCAAACCAGTGATGGGAAGTCAAAAGGCATCAAGAGAAAAGAATCTGACATCCTGCATTCTGAAAGATGAAAGGCCTATACATGAAATGAAATGTTTATCTAGAGGAGAAAGAAGAATCATTCTAATATGTATTTGGCAAATTATATGGATTTGAATCTTGAGGTTTAAGGGTGTCAAAGAATTCAAGCTGCCAAGACCTTCCTCTATTTACAAATCTAAGTCTATGCTTGATTGATATAAGGTCAAATGGAGCAGCAAACAATCAGCACTGAATATAAAGTCATGCACATCAATGCCTAACATCATTATAGCAAGACAAATGACTGTTAAGAAACTGACAGTGTAAAGGTATGGTTCCTCATTAATATTCATGTACATCATATTGCATCACCTTATGTACTATAACAATATTCTATCAAGAGATCATGTTCTTCCTAAAAAGGGAAAGAGAGAGAGAGAGAGCACATTAAGATTGGGAACTTATTTCTAACAAACTTTCTCTCCACCCATGTTTTAGGTTGAAGATAACATTCTGAAAGAAGTCTAGAATATACCATAAGTTAATCCTAAACAAATTAAGCTTAAGTGGATTAATCCTTGCTGAAGGGTTGATATGTGTGTAAATATATACAAACCAATATTCTGTGTTTTTGATAAAATGTAGAGTATGATCTATGCTAGAGGTGTATCTTGAAGGTTCTTAGAAATTGGTCATCTTCATGAATCGACCAGATACAAATAAGTAATAGAGTTGATTCTTACTTTGTGAACATTCAAATTCCGTGAACATAACAAAGCAAAGGGTGAAACAATCAAAGAAAAAGAGTGTCATATCAAAATGCTTAATCATACACACACTCACCATCATGCATTATAAATAACATATCTAAATATGATATATGCATGAATATGATTGTTGATGCTTATATGATATAAATTCAAGAATATGAGGAATTGGAATTTTAAGAAAACTAACCTAGAAGAACCCAAGCAACCATGGGTACCAAAATAGAAATTTACTTAACCTGCAGGTACCTGGTCTATCTGACCACACTAAGGATTACAGAACCAGATGGCTTCAGTCACAAAGATTCAACTAGCTGCCAGGTCAAGTCATGTCACCAATGCTCTTAATCAAGGTTATCAAATGCCAAAGCCTGCTCCTGAAGACTTGATGAGTTCCAATGAATGAAGTTCACATGATTAGTGATCTTCATATGGAAGCTGGCTATTCATGACAAGATGTAAGAGACCTTCTATGCTTATCCATGTAAAGCATATCACCTAAGAGGATCATCAAGGAAGTGTATATAAAAGGATTATCAATCAGTGACTATAAAGTATGCTTTATAGGAGCATAGCTCCACTAGTGCAGAAGATATTGAAGCCTGAATGAGAAAGACTACATTCGTAGTCTAGCCAACAATCGTGGAGTGACCAGTTCTGAAGAAATCACTCTAGGATCCAATGTAGCTTAGTCAACTATGGTGATTCCAACCAGAAGGAGATATGTAAGGCTACCTTACTTATGTATGTAAAGAAGAATATTCCATCCTTCTCTGAGAAGATAGTATCAACTATAGGGGAGCAGTGATCTGCTAAGAGCAGCAACACTAATGGTGTCAAAGGAGCACAATGGAACAAATCCTTCAGATCTTCCAATCATTGATGAAAGATACTTAATGGCAAAGGAAGACCAGCTGAAGATATGGAGATGGTGAAGCTCAAGGAGTAAAATGAAGAAGTGGGACTCTTTCCGTAAGATCTGAGATAAGCTTAGAGGATAGGTCAACCATGGTGCATGTCTGTTGACCACTCCACGAATATCAAGTCCACTTCTGTCGAGTTCATAAAAATAAGAGCTAACACAAAACAGAAAAATCCCAGTTATAGAGTCCTAAAACTCTGTAACTGATAAACCAAATGAATATCCATCCCTAGTAGTATCGTCCCAAAACGTGCTACTGACAACCATATCAACCAACCACTCAAATCGTGGAGTACCTACGATCAATCACCTGATCGTAGTGTAAGAGCATGATGACACCACGATTGCAGCCTATACAAATACCAACATCAAAGAATATCCAAAGTTGGTAAGTGAACTCTCCAGCAGAGAAACCAAATGTGATGACATTACTGCCACCATGTCTATGAAGCTCTTCGTCTGATAAGCGCCTCAGGGACAAACCTGGCCCTTAGTTTTGGACTAAGAGGTTGGCCCTTCCTGAGCAACCTTAACCCAAAAGAAGTGCAGATATTGATTGCATCACAAGAATCTCTACTGAAGCAAGCAGTAACTCCTCATAAGAATATAAGCTACAAATGAGTCTTGCCACTCTCTTGAAGACTAATGAAGAAGTTGTCTATTGAAGTATGACTACAGACTACGATCATCAAAGTCGACAAAGAGTTTGTAGATCAGTCGAAGAAGTCGTGGAGTACTAAAACAAGTCATAAGGCTACTCCATGAACTGAAGAAGTCAATAGTCAACTGAAGGAAAGTCAAATCTGATAAACTAACATGTTAGAAGTAGTTACAATTTGTGACCTATCAGACTCTTACAACTGTTCCACTAAAACATGGAGGGAATAGTCACATAAAGAAAATTCAAATCAATGTCAGTTATGCTTCCAAGAGTCCATCAAAAAGCTGCAAGTTTTTGATATATCTTATCTCTCAAAATGAAACCCTAAACACTCTCCTAAAAGCCTAAAACTCTTGAGCAGATAACCACTCTCAAATTGCTCTAAGAAACCTTCTGCATTTCTCTCAGTAGCAATACCCAAATACACAGAAACTCACAACCCTCTAATGGAAGACTTGTGTGCTGTCACTGGTATTCAACTCGGCACTAAGAAGTTCGAGAAATCAGACAAGAAGTTCAAAAATATTCTTGAACTGATAAAGAAGGATGGGTTCTCTAAATGTCTAGAATCAAACACCTGCATCTATTCAAACTTGGTGAGGGAGTTCTACTCAAATGCAACCATAAGTTCTGGGACTCTATCGACTAAGGTTAAAGGTCTGAACCTTAAGCTAAAGCCTACAGACATCAATCAATGTTTAGGTCTCCCTGACTCTGGTCTGAAGAACCTTGAAGAGGTTGATATTGAAGAAGGGAAGAGAGTTATGCGCGACAAAAGAAACCCTAGTCTGAAGAATATGAAGAAGGAGTTTCTAGAAGAGTACGAGTTCCTTGCTGAGATGGTAGGGA
The DNA here is from genome assembly GCA_020205555.1 of Panax stipuleanatus. Classification (NCBI taxonomy): domain Eukaryota; kingdom Viridiplantae; phylum Streptophyta; class Magnoliopsida; order Apiales; family Araliaceae; genus Panax; species Panax stipuleanatus. Next base: position 162,922 of record JAINUT010000539.1, read on the forward strand.
AGTGTATACTGAGTAAGGATACTGCTCATGATGCAGTAAGCGATCATCAATTAAGGATCATGTCTGCCATTGCTCTAAAGAAGCGAATAAACTTTGGAGCTATACTGTTCGACTTAATGTCCGAGTGGCTGGACAAGGCTGAGAAGAAGAAGTCGACTGTCAAACCACTCACAAAGGTTTTTTATGGGAGATTCTTGAGCATTATTCTGAAAAAGAAGCTGAAAAATAAGATAAGAGATGATGAGGGTGGAGCCTTGAATAGTCAGAAGGTGTTATTTCCAAAGCTGTTTGAAAACTGGAAGAAGAATCCAATAAAAAACAAAAGACTGATGGCACAGGGAAGCAGCAAGAGAACTTTAAAGAAGAGGAAGGCAAGTAGGTTGGAGGATGAGCTATCACACTCTGAAGATTCCAAAATTCCAGAGTCCAAGTCTGAAGGGCCATCCAAGAAGAAAGCAAAGGTGGTGAAGAAGTCACTAAAAGTTCCTCAAAAAAGTCTCTCTACTGAAGAAGAGGAAGAAGAATCAGAAGAAAGAAAATCCTCTGAAAGTCCTATTGCTGACTACTCAAGAAGCCAATCTGCTGATAAGAAGGACTCAGAATCTGAACAAGGGGAAGCTTCTGGATCCTCAAGAAGTCATAAGGAAAGATCAAAAGCAGAAAGGGATGAAGCACCAGGATCCCTTATTGCTGAACCTCAAAGAAGCTCGTTTGATGATTCAGAGGCTTAAAAATCTGAATATGGAGAAAATTCTGAACCTCTTGTTATTGAACCCCCAATGAGTTCTTCTGATGAGGAAGAAGCTTCAAAATCTGAAGAAGAAGAAGAATTTGAAACTCCAGTAGCTGAACCTCCAAGAAGAAGGAAGAGCAACAGACTGATTGCTAAATTAGTTTTAAAGAAGAAAGGAGAATCTTCTTCAAAGATATTTGAACTCAGTGATGATGATGAGCCTGAGATTAAAACAGAAGATGTCAAAGGAAAAAGAAGGAAGATGTCTGACAATTCAAGCAGTGAAAGACTGAAGTTGTAGAGCAGGAAATGGCCAGTGAGTCTACGAAGGCTAGCTCTGCTGAAGATGGAATGATGATCAAATGCAGGAATCCACTGATGAGTCAGTTGAAGGAAGTATGCACCAGTCTGACTCCGGGTCAGGACATGAAGAAAGAGGAGAAGACTCCAGTTCTGAGGATGAGGAACAAGAAGATTATCATGTTCCTTTTCCTGCTCATGTCAAGAAAAGTATAGTGGTGGAAGTATATGATGAACCAAGAAATGTGCTTCCAGGAAGATGGGTAGACTATGGAAATGAAAGGATAAACGTAGTAAGGATGTCCTCAGAGAATTTGATGAACAATCTTGATGATATGGAGCTGGACATCTCAAATATGTTGTATGATTCAGAGACTAAGAATCATTTGATAAGGTGGTTCTATCCCTCTATGCCATGCGTGAAGGCATCCACAACAGGGGATAGAAGCTACTTCAAATGGTGCTTCTCTCATTTTCCTAACTTGGAGCTGGTGGCATAAAACTTTCCAAGAATAAAGAAGTATGCGACACAACTGATCAAAGACCAATCCCACTTCAAGGTCTACAGGCAAGCTAGCAACATCTACATCCCCTATGATCATCGAGCAGACTTAGATGGTAGGAGGATTATCACAAAGTCCACAATCATGGAGCCTCTGAACTCTACCATTGAAGGTGATTAAGCTCAGAATGAGAAGTCTCTACCTGCCACAACAATGCTATCTGACATACCTTCATCCTCCAACAGTTACTGGTACTCAACTATTTATAAGATTCTCACAACTTTTGAAAGCCTCTCAAAAGATGAGAATCGTGGAGTCCAGCCAGCTGTTCAGCAAGAGATTGTCCAACCAAATATCCAAACTCTCCAAGAGCAAGAGTTATTAAAAAACTTTGAAGAGTTGGTTGAGAAATTCTCTCTTATTGCTGCAGAAGCTAAGGTCATATCAAGAGGAGAAGAAAATGAGCTTCATAACAAGCTTCAGGCCACTCTATCAGAAATATCTCTTAAGCTTCAATAAAGAGATCAAATTTATCAGAAGTCTATAAGCGATTAGAAGGAAGAAGCCTTGCAAGCTTAGAAATAAAGTGTAGAAAATATACAGTCTCTCTCTAACAAGATAGACTCTCTAAATCAGTCTCTCTCCCTACAGATGGAGCTCAACCAACAAGAACTCAAGATTGAGGTTGGCAACTCATCTCACCTGGTGGAGCAGCTTATGTCAAATGTCCAGTAGCTCACACAAGTGATTAATGACAAAAAAAGGGAGAAAAAGAGGCATTCAAAGAGGCACTCAAAGAAGAGAATGAATTCTGAGGAGAGAAGCAAGAAAAGAAGCAGAAGTAGCAAGAAGAAGAAGAACAAAGAAGCAGCAACAGAGTCATCATCTGAGGGGGAGCCGAAAGAAGATGACTTCATGAAGACAAAGTTTGAGGGGGAGCAAGTTAAAGAAGAAGAGCATGCATCTGAGCCAGAACAAAAGCAAGTTGAAGATGAATCAATGGAGCATGCATCTGAGGAGCAGATTGAAGAAGAAAAGAAAGATGAGTAGCTGAACAGAATGCATCCTGGAGAAATACAAGAAGACGACATTGAAAAAGAGAAGGTATATTTTTAACTATAATAAGTATGTTCTGGATCCAGGATGTAGAGTGTCTTATCATATGTAATATTTAAAATTCTTATCAATGGCATTCATGATTATCTATTTTAGCAATACAGCTGCTCACTGTATTTTAAGAATTCATTCATCTCATACATATGCACGTATTATTTTTGTCATAATCAAATAGGGGGAGATGGTTAGGAATATGCAAGAGAATGTTATTCCTATTTATAGAAGATTTGATTATGATCTTAATGAATGAATATGCAAATATGTCTGCATTGATGAAAGCTGTAAAGTCCTTAATAGATGATAGAGATATGTACAAGAACTTAGACTGAAATGATCAAATATGTTAGGTTGATCCTACATAAACAAACAGCTTTGTAAAGTCCTTCAAAAGATTAAGATGTACAAGGACAATAAATAGAAAGATCAATCTTGTTAGGTTGATCTTATAAAGTGTAATAAATAGGCTTGTCTGATCGTCGAGCATTGCATCAGCCTTCGTAGTCTGCCAGGAGAGACAAGGAAGAATCAAAGTCTATCAAGGCAGAATCGTAGTCTATAAGGATAGTCACTCTCGAAGTTCGTAGTCTGCCAGGAGAGACAAGGAAGGATCGTGGTGTGACGAGGAGGACTTTATCGAAGCCATAGTCTGTTGAGGAAGTCATATTCAGAATTGTGGAGACAGTCTGTTGAAGCGCCTATTAAGCGCCTGCTGAGCCAAGTCAAGAATCGTAGGCCTCACTCGAAGTCGTGGAGCCTGCAGATTATATTAGAGGCAGAAATCATAGATGAGCATATCAGTCAAGGGACAACAAGTGTTAAGGCAGAAATCGTAGTCTGTCATATGATCTGCTCTCGGAGTCGTGGTGTCTGCAGAACCAAGGCAAGATCGTAGTCTGCAGAACAAAGGCCTAGCCAAATTCATTCAAGTGCTCATAATGCCAAGGAAGAATCTTAGAGACATCACGATTCTCAACAAATGAGCACTCTCGAAGTATCCAAAGATCGAAGTCTCTGGTCTGAGCTGTAAAGATGCAACCTACCTGAAGAAAGCCAGAGGGCACTCACCGAATGGCCTGCAAGCAAACAGAAGATCGAAGCACCAACTCAATCAGCATCCTGATTGAGAAGTGAAGCCATTCAGGAGAACTTTTTCTCAAGCAAACATTAGAAGACTATAAATGAAGTGACTGACTAAAGGAAGTCAGCAAGTGCAGTTTTTATCAAACCAACAAAAGACAACGATCTTAGTGATAACTATGATCGTGGTGTTTGCCAAACGAGCATCAAGAACTGATGAAGCACATACAGTGGAATTGGCCAACCTATAGAACAGACAAAAAGGATTGTCAATGGCTCAGCCTCATCATGAAGAGTGAACGGGAGATCACAAGGCAGAATGTCGAGAGAGCTGAGCATGACTAATCAGAAGGATCTTGCAAACCAGAAGGGCCAAAGCGTTCAGACAAGTTGTCAGTCAAGGCAAGTAGAAGTATTAAAGTACTGTACAAGTGAAAAAGGAGAGGTTCTACCTTGTCAATCCAGAGAACACTCTCAGAATCGTAGTGTTGTCTCAACCAGTCAACGAGCAACATTCATCATACAAACTACGATCAAGTTCATTGACATCTGCATCAAAATCGTGGAGTTCGATCATTTGGTTATTAAAGCCTTGGCAACGTCTCAATATAAAGACTGACATTCCAACGTTACTGATTGAGAGCATCGATGTAGAAAGACAACTCCTGCGGTTCTAATCGAGGAATCAGAAAGGAGAAATAAAGATGAATACCAACTTGACACATGAAAGTGATATCTTTGATGTGGTAGGTGGAATAGTAGACTGATGTGTTAGAAAATTCAAAAAGATATTGTCACGTCAAGTTAGCAGTCTGCCCCAAATAACTCAGGATCTTTGAGTCAATTTAAATAGCTTCCAATGACTATATTCCAACGAGAAGCTTATGGAGGAGTATATATCAGCTGAAGCTTCAAAGATGAAGAGTTGTTGACTCTACGAGTATGACAGAGCTTAACAGAATATGTCTCAGTGGCAGTGAGACTACCAAAGTAGAAGTAAAGCAGATTTAAAGAAGAGCTTTAACTGATGAAGGCTTCACTCAACACAGATGAGAATGCCAAACAGATTGGCATCTGAGTTGAGAGCCGAGAAGGCCAAGAAGACAAGAGAAAGAGTGGCAGACCTGAATGAAGATCAAAAGAGCCACTCGACGATTCACTATGAACAACCTGGACTAAAGAGAAACAGATGCAGAACCAAATTTGCACACAAGTCAACCTATGTTCAAGGGATGCTAAGTACCATATGGAGTCTACCAGAAGTGCAATGACTTAACCCCAAGTGGTGAAAGTGTGCAAAGCTGAAATCAGATGAAGACAAGCATCAACCACAAGATCAGCTGCACCAAGGAAGAAATAAGAGACTGCTAAGTACTCAAGGTCGTCGAGATTCATGAACATCTTAGCAGTTCATCATAGGTGATCTAGTCTCGATGCAGAATACAAGAGGATCACACCTAGCTGCTAAGTACCAAGAGATGATCAAGCTTCAAGTCATCTTAGCAGCTCAGCACCACCACCACCAACAAAAACAACAACAATAAAAAGCCAGGGCCTGATGGGTCCTTGTCCGAGGGACTAAATCAAAGTCAAGCCTGTTGGGTTTGCTGAGTACCGGAGGGTACAAGAGATTCTAAGTCTACTGGACTTAGTCTACAGTTCCAAGTTTGCTGAACTTGAAGAGTTCTTAGTGAACTGAAGTTTCAAGGTTGCTGGCTTTGAAGGAATCTTTGTGATTCAAGAGTTACCCATTTCCTTAGTGGATTTTCTACTTGTTGAAGCAGAAGAGTGGATTAGGGGCTTGAGTCTCTCAACCACTTAAAATTCCTTGTGTTATTTACTTTCAGTCATTTACCCTATGTACCTTAAATTGCTATAACTGTTATAAATGTAATAACCACTTACAACTAAACTAACTCTAGAACAATGCTTATCAGGATATCTTTGAAGAGGATCTTTAACTTATTCCACTGTGCTTGAAATGATTCTTATGTTTGTCATATGCTAATTACTTAGCAATACAAAATAAAATGGAAAAAGTTTTGAAATTAAAAAGGATCTATTCAACCCCCCTTCTAGATCTATTGTGTGCCCTCTGGGAACTAACATAATTTAAATGGTATGCTAGACTAATATTTATTATTATTAAATTATTTGTTATGAGCAATAATAAGTAATGTGTGACCATATGTTATAAAGTTGCTACATCCATTTAATATAAAATAAGGTGTGACATTACAATATGATTACATGATATATAAAACTATATGCTAAAAGTAAGTGAATCATATAATCTTACTAAGTTACATAAATGAGCTTATGTGACAACATGATGTGTGGTGGGTCAATTAAATGTATATTTTAAATATATGGGAGAAAATGAATTTTAGTAAATAAATATTTAATATTTACTTT
>JAINUT010000537.1:0-52435 GCA_020205555.1 Panax stipuleanatus
ACGGGAGTCGTGGGGTGCCTAACACCTTCCCTACACTTAACCAAGCCCCCGAGCTCAAAACTTCATTTTCAAAGATCAAGTTTCGACAGTGTCCACCAATTGGGCCTCTTTCAAACAAACTCGGTTGAGTTGGTACAACCATTTTCAAATCTACCAACAGGCGACTTTGTAAAACGTTCAAATCGTCGACATGATACATGTTGGTCTTTTCCTAAAAAATCCTTCAAAACCTTTTTCGCAAATAAAAAGAGTAAGGGTAGAGATAACTTAGGAAGAAAGAAAGATCCGGGTTGTGACCCGACCCACGAATTTTTTCCCCACGTCAACAGGTGGCGACTCTGCTGGGGACAATAGAGGGCTTAGGCCGCTTTCAAATCTTTTCAAAAATTTCCCTTTTAAAACTACGTATGTGTGAATGCTGCGTCTTTACATTGAATGAATGCGTGAATGCTGCGTCTTTACATTAAATGAATGTGAATGAACGCTTTCCTGCTTTTTTAGTGCTTCGCACCCATATTAGTGCTTCGCACCAACTGTCATCATATGAATACGATGAGGGCGATGTATGTGAATGTATGTTATGTTCCTCTCACAATGAGGCAAAACCCGTCGGTGATAAGTAATGTCTCTGGGGACGGCTTAGTCTCTGGGGCTCATAAAAATGCACCACCCAGATTCGCTCCAGTTGAAAGATCGGATTAATTTTCCCTCTAGTAGATTGCGATGATCTGGGGACCTTCATGCCAAAAAGCCGCGAGAGTAGCCTAAGATAGGTCAGCCTCTGATTAACTAAATCTGATGGGAATCTTCTTCATGCAGTCCTCTTTCAATTCAATGTCAAGTTTTCAATGTAAATATCATAATGAAAGATTTACATTTCTTGTCATATATCTCTTGTCATCCTGTCATCAAAACAACTGACCTCTGTTTTGCAGGACAAGATTAAAAATCACATCATAACATGCATTCTATTCTTACCTTCATCAGGAAATTAACACGCTTACGTTTTGTTGTAGGTGAAAAATCGGTCCTGTCACTAGATCTAAGTCTGAGAAAGCACTAAGTCCATCCACGGACATGACTTCCAGTGCTCTACTAGAATCCACCTGTATTTAGGGAAGAGTTTGAAGGACTAAAGAACAAAATAAGGCCCTTAAAGGGAAACAAGTCCAAGCTCACATAGAACCGGGAATACCTGGTGGTAGTGGTGGCAGTCAAGAGATTGATTCCTAGACCAAAAAACTAGGACACAACCAACAAAACCCCTGAAATCACCACCCTCAACAAAGAACAGGAAGCTGGTGACATTGTGAAGAAAATACAGCAAATGGAAGAAACTCTCCGGTCTATCAAAGGGACTGGGGCATTCGGCAGTATTAGTTACTCTGACCTCTGTATTTTCCCCGGGGCTCGTTATCCCTAAAAATTTAGAACTCCTGATTTTGAGAAATATGATGGATTGGGAGATCCCTGTACCCACCTGAAGGTATTCATTGGAGAACTCGGATCCTATGCAGAGGACGAGAAGCTTCGAATGCAACTATTCCAGAAAAGTTTAACCGGAGAGGCAAGAGCCTGGTATGCCCGTCTGGACAACTCTAAGATTCACAGTTGGGAAGAGTTGGCCCATGCTTTCCTCAGTCAGTACATCTTCCAATCTCAGCTGGCTCCAGATAGCTACCAGATAACCAATATCAAGAGAAAGAACATTGAATCACTTTAGAGAATATGCCCAACGATAGAAGGGGGTTGCAGCACAAGTACCCCAGCCATGAATGAGTCTAAGATAGTCATGACCTTCATCGACATCCAAGAGGCTCCATATTATGATAGGGTCCTAGCAGGCATAGGAAAACCATTCTCTAAAATGATCAGACACGACAAAATGGCAGAAATAGGGCTTAAGTCCGGAAGATAAAGATCTGACCTCCTCAAAGCTGTCGCTGAACATATCTAGTCCAGAAATTAAGGGAGTAATCCCCGGCGAATACACAAAAAGAAAGATGAAGAAGTGTCCTTAGTGTTACAAGGACAGAATCAAAGAGGCGAGTCAAACAGCATGCCCATTCAAAGGAGGAACTATACCCTTTCCAAGCTCCAGCACTGCCTTCAAACCCTCCATTCCAAAAAAATATGGAGGTCAGGCGTCGAAGAACTTCACCCCTCTAGGGGATTCACTCGAGAATGTGCTAAAGCTATTGACGGCACAAAAGAAGATTGTCCAACTTCTTCCACCCACAACACCGGTGGACAAAATTTTGATCCAAGCAAGAAATGTGCTTATCATTCCGGATCTCCAGGCCATTACACTCAAGACTGTTGGTCTCTCAAGCACAAAATCCAAGACTTGATTGACAACGGGGAGATTGTAGTAACAAAATTCGAGCAACCTCATGTGCAGGACAATCCTCTCCCTCAACATAAAGAGGAGAATGTTAATATGATCAGCACCACAAATGGAGAAGGATCCAAATACCTTCGTTATATGGGAGAATCAACTCCATCCAGCAACAATACCCCAGACAGTTGGGAAGTCTCAGAAAGGAGGTTCCTGGTAGAGCAGGAAATAAACTTTATCAAGGAACAAATCGAACAATTAGCAGAACTGGTCGTCTACCAACATAAGATCACTAGGAAGATTATAAAACGGGCCAACCAGGCTGACATTGATCATCCTCCCACACCGGAGATTAATCCCAGGATGGATCATAACCTATCTCATGAGCATGAACTCGGGGCCGATAAGTGGCTAAAGAAGAGGAAAATGTCCAAACTGGTAGGAAGTTCCTATTTCAAAGGAACTTCACCAACCTGAACCAGTCAATGGAGGAAATCCTCCAGATATTAATCAACGAGGGAATGTTTGCAGACTTATTACCTCCACTAAACCCTCGGTCTAAAAAATTCAAGTCTGACCAAATATGTCAGTACCACTCTAATTCACCCGACCATGATACTGAGGATTGCTGGGCACTTCGTAACCTAATCCAAAATATGATTGAGAGCGGTGAATTGATAAGGTGAAATCAAGTTCTCAACCTCCGAATGAAGACACTCTCTAGATCCCCACTGCATGGAATCAGGATACAGTGGTTATTGTATCTTGTGACAATGAGCCAACCATCACACCCTTAGTTTTGCTAGGGAAAGGGGTCCAAGAAATACAAACCCTGTGAAGGTGGCCGCACCCGAGCCTTTAAACTTGCTTTTCAGACCTCAGTATCCAGTTATTATTCTAAAAAGGGTCCCATGGAACTACAGGAACGACGAAGGTTCCACTTCAAACAACATTGCCATCATACCAAAGGATAATCCATTATACCTGCCTCAGCGAGTGATCAAACCAGTCATCAAAGCCAAAGTAGAGGTGGCTGAAGAGAAAATCAAAGAGTTCCTTAACAAAATGGGACACAATGAAATCAAGGTGGTGCAAGGCTTGAAAGACGCACCCAAGCAAATGCCCATCATAGACTTGGTCTTATCATCGGTGGATCATCGCAACATTCTAGTGAAAGTGCTGGAAGAAGCCCATCTGCCAAAGACAGTGGATGCTGAGAAATTTTGTCATGTGGTAGAACACATTTTCAACAATAATGTGATTCTTTCACTGACGATGATATCCCTGCAGAAGGAACGGGCCATCATAAGTCCCTGCACACAGCATTGATGTTTTTCGGGTATGTGATCGGAGGTGTGCTCATAGATGGAGGATCATCCTTCAACATCTGTCCCTACGACACCTTGGAAAGAATGAAGATCAACCCAAACTGGATCAAAACCAGTCATGTGGTCATCTGGGCTTTTGATGGATATCGTCGACAAGCTATGGGAGAGATAGAGCTTCCATTAGAGATTAGCCCACACACTTTCTATGTGTCCTTTTAGGTGCTCAACATCGCCACTGGATACAACCTGTTATTGGGCAGGCCATGGATCCACATGGCAAGGGCAGTACCATCCACCCTCCACCAACAACTCAAATACATTATCAATGGCGACCTCATTACGGTCAATGCCCAACCAGAATACCCTGTCTGCATACAGGGAGACATGCCAGTGATCAGCCTGGATGCAAGGATTGAACCTGCAAGTTTTCAAGCTCTGGAGGTGAGTGATACTCAATATCTACCTATCGGAGCACCAACCTTGAAGCCTAAAGTCTCCCTTGAAGTGATGACAGTAGGCCAAGAGATGATATCTTTAGGTTTCCAATTGGAGAAGGGTTAGGAAAGAATCAGTAAGGCATCAAGAGTCCAGTACAAATCCTGAGCCAGATTGGGATATTCATCTGTATCAAGCCGCAGGAATCCACACAAGCATCCTAAGGCTCATGCTTCCACAATTTTGCTGCCAAACCTTACAGGTACCGGATGGGTGAAACCAATGAGGAATATCCCTACTGTAGTATCAGCTATGCTATTTCCTCCAATCATACATGTTAATGAAAGAAAAGCCCTCAAGCCTGAGGTGGACAGCAAAAAGGGAAAACAAAAGATCCTGTACAAAGGACGAGACCCATTTGCTAACATGCGGGTTATCATAAACTACGAGGGTATGAATGATGAGATCCCCGACAACGACGACGAGGATCAGATTCAAATTCCTCGCATTAGGAAGGAAAAGGGGGGCAGTTCAAAGAAAAACCCTGGCCCTATTTCGAAGGATATTTTAGTCATCATCCGAGACGAAGTGGATGATCACCAATCCTTGATCCTCCATGTTCATGAGGATCTGACCTTGGATAACTGGAGCAGCGTCCCTTGCCTCAGTCAAAAAGGGTAAAGGGGCAGAGAGTCTGTCTGCCCTTTAAACATGCTTTCATTTACTGCTTACTTTTTATTGCACAGCTATAGCAGTAACTTTGTCATGCTTTACCAAATGCTTTGTATATTTAAACAATTATATATATTAAAATGAAAGCGTTTTTGTTTTCAGGACTCAAGCATTGGATGTGTTTGTCTCTGCTGATGAGATGCCAACCTGTCACAGTGACTACAACTTTGATGTAGAACTGAACTTCAACTTGATGGATATTGATCAAGAGGAGGAAGATAACTATGAGGTGCCCAAGGAGATCAAAGAATGGGTCGAAACCAAACCCAAACCAAACCTCGGCCAAACCACCACTATCAACATAGGAACCTCTAAAACATCAAAGAAATCCAGATAGGTTTAAACCTCACACCAGACCAAAAAGCCAACCTGATCGAACTCCAAACACAGTTCCAGGATGTGTTTGCATGGTCACATGAAGACATGATTGGCCTGTCCACTAACATCATCATCCATCGAATGCTCATCAAAGATGGATTCAAGCCAGTTAAATAGAAATTCGGGCCATTAAAACCTGAATGGAGTCTGAAAATCAAAGAAGAAGTTGTTAAACAATTCAATGTCGGAATCATCATGGTATCAACATACCCAGAGTGGCTATCTAACATAGTTCCCGTACCTAAACCCGGAGGGAAAGTACGAGTATGCGTGGATTACCGGGATTTGAACAAAGCCTGTCTCAAGGACAATTTCCCGGTACCTTTCATCCACATCTTGATAGACAATACGGCGCAGTACGACATATATTCCTTCTTAGATTGCTTTGCTGGTTACCATCAAATCATGGTTGCTGAAGAAGACCGAGAGAAAATAGCTTTTATCACTCCCTAGGGAACCTTCTGTTACAGACGATTGTCCTTCGGCCTCATCAATGCCGGAGCCACGTATCAGTAAGCCATGATGGCCCTATTTCACGACATAATGCACAAAGAGATAGAGGTTTATGTGGACGACATCATCATCAAATCCTGGAGGGAGGATGATCACATCGACCATCTCAGGAAGCTGTTCAACAGGTTGCGTAAGTACAACCTCAAGCTAAATCCCGCCAAATGTGCTTTTGGCGTCAAAGCAGGCAAACTACTAGGATTCTTAGTGAGTAATCGAGGCATCGAGCTAGACCCTGCCAAGATCAAAACCATCACTGAGATGCCAATACCTCAAACAGAGAAAGAGATACGTGGGTTTCTGGGGAGAATCAACTTCATAAGCCGATTAATTTCCCAGCTCACAGCAACCTGTGAACCCATATTCAAACTTCTAAGGAAGAACTCCTCCACTAAATGGAACGAGGATTGTCAACAAGCCTTCCTTGTCATCAAAAAACAATTAATCGAAGCACCTGTTTTGGTACCTCTGAGGGATGGAGTTCCCTTGTTCATGTACCTGTCCGTCAATGCCAATGCAATGGGCTGCATGCTAGGACAGAAAGATGATAGTAGCAAGGAAAGAGCCATCTACCACATCAGTAAAAGATTCAGCAGTGGTGAACAAAAATACACCCTGATCGAGAAGACGTGATGTGCGTTAGCATGGGCCGCCATGAGGTTGCAATAATATTTGCATGGGAACACGACCTACCTCATATCCCGCATGGATCCACTCAAATATGTATTCAACAAGCCAATTTTGAATTGTCAACTGTCCAAATGGCAGTTGATCCTACAACAGTTCGACATTGTCTACGTGACTCAGAAGTCAATCAAGGGTCAAGGCATTGCAGATCAATTAGCTGAAGCACCTTCAAGAGGGTTCGAGCCCCTGGAGACTTATTTCCCAGATGATGGAATCATGACGATTCAACAACTCCAGCAAGAGAATACAGTCCAACCATGGAAAATGTATTTCGACGGAGTAATAAACATGGAAGGTACCGGAGCTGGGGCTGTCCTTATCTCTAGTACAGGAGAACAATATCATGTGGCTACCAAACTTCAATTTGGCAACACCAACAACACAGCCGAGTATGAAGGCTGTATAATGGGGTTGAAGCTAGCCCAATCCATGGGTATCAAACACCTACTGGTCTTTGGAGACTCTGAGTTGGTCATCAGACAAACTATTGAGGCATATCACACCAAAGAACTGCATTTGCTGCCCTATCATCAGCAGGTCATCAAAATATCCTTGGAGTTTGAAGACATAACCTTCATCTATATTCCTCGGGGTAGGAATGACTTCATTGATGCATTGGCAACGTTGGCTTCATTAATCCTTATATCCGATAGGAGTGGGATTCCTTGCAGCAAATTCACAATTCAGAAAGCCCCGACATATGGGAATTACAATGGAGAAGTATCAGATGAAATACCTCCTGTCAATCAGCCTTGGTATCAAAATATCAAGGAATATCTCTGAGATGGATCTACACCCGCTGAGGTAAGCCAATCCGAGAGAAAGCAGATTCACAAGATGGCTATGAAGTTTTATCTAAGCGGAGATGCACTCTATAAAAGAGATGCTGGAATAGGCCTGTTAAGATGTCTTGATAAAGAGCAAGCCCAGAGACTGATGGATGAAATCCACGATGGAGTCTGTGGTCCACACATGAGCGGTCACTTGCTAGCCAAGAAGATATTAAGAACAGGACATTACTGGATCTCGCTCAAAGCTGACTGCGATGATCACGTCAGGAGATGCTTTCAATGTTAAGTACATGGAAATACCATCCACGCTCCTCCGAATGAGCTACACAACATGAGTTCACCATGGCCTTTCTCCATGTGGGGAATGGATGTGATTGGTTCAGTGGAACCAAAAGCCAGCAATGGTCATCGATTCATCTTCACCAAGATTGATTACTTCACCAAGTGGGTTAAAGCAGCCTCTTTTCCCAAAGTTACGAAAGAGGTCATCATTGGTTCCATTAGAAACAATGTCGTATGTCGATATGGACAACCGGAGGTTATCATATCAGACAACGCCAAGAACCTGAACAATCAGATGATGAGAGAACTATGTAGCAAGTTCCACATCAAGCATCTCAATTCCGTCATCTATTGGCCCAAGATGAATGGTGTTGTTGAAGCGGCCAACAAGAACATCAAAAAGATCATGTAGAAAATGTCCGCCAATCACAAAGAATGGCCTGACCTACTGCCTCTAACCCTGTTAGCATACAGGACGTCAATGCGCACCTCTACTGGGGCTACCCCCTATTTATTAGTCTATGGTATGGAAGCGGTCCTCCCCATAGAAGTAGAGATGGATTCCTTGCGAGTGTTAATAGACGCTCAGATGAACGAATATCAATGGCTGCAAGATCGATACCACTAACTGTCCCTAATAGATGAAAAGAGGGCTACAATCATTTTCCACGGGCGGTTATATCAGCAAAGGATTGCTCGATCCTACAACAAGAAGGTCCGAATACGGCAATTCAAAGAAAAAGACTTGGTGCTGAAGAAAATTTTGGCCAATCAAGACGAAGCTAAAGGAAAGTTCGCCCCAAATTAGGAAGGCCCTTTCATTGTCAAGGAGGTGTTGACAGGGGGAGCTATCAGATTGTAAGAAATGGATGGGAGCAAATTTCTCCAACTCATCAATTTAGACGCCGTGAAAATGTACTATGTCTGAAGCCCATGCATGCCCTCATCTGGGTCCTACAAATCAAATCAGGTTCGATTTTCAGTAGAGGTCAGAACTACGAATGACCTGATCTCCCTCCACCCGGGAGTACGTAGGAAACCATTTATAGCGCAATCAAACCAAACAAAAACTTAAAAATTCATCAAACCAAACTTGAAACCCAAGAAAAATACTGTTCAAACCTCTCTCACACAAACTGCTGAACTACGGATGACCTGATCTCCCTACACCCGGGAGTACGAAGACAGCCATTTATGACATGGTTTAACCTTTAAGAAAAAACAAAAAATAAATAAAAACCAATCCCAAGACACCGAAACCTTAAAAAACCTAAGAACTATCAAGCCTCCCTGGTCAATAGACCCATCTGAGATACTCTATGACATCTCAACTGTCAGTCCATCAAGGAGGAGCTCAAGATACATCAACAACAGCGAGTCATGAAAGAAGTGGTAATCACTCAGCAATGACAATACATATCCGAACAAGGAAGTGAATCAAAAATATATTTCTTTGATATATAACACTGTTTGATATATATATATATAGTGTCCTGTACATGACAAAAATGGCTGATCTAATATGTGCAGGAAAAATAAAGCTAGTCTATGGACCCAGGGATAAGCGGGCTATTAATGCCACCATGGCATCTCTCTATGAAGATGGAGGAGCAGCTGCAAGTGCAATACCCTCAGCCTCCATACGGCTCAAAACCTCCACAGTCATCTGCAAGGTGTCACTGTGGTCATCAATATATGCACTCATCTCGGTAACCAGAACATGAGTATAAGATCGAAGAGTAGCACTATCAGCAATGTGGAAATTCCAAAAAGCTATAGCCTCATCCCTCTCCACAAAAGCTGCATCCCTCGAAATCAAAGTCTCCTCGATCTCAACAAAAGTTACGTCTCTGGTAGATCGGAGCTCCTCTCGCTCAATCAATCCTGCATCATGAATAGCTCGAGCTGTATATCTCTCAACCAAAGCTATATCTCTGCCAGATAAAGCGGTCAACATCTGCGCTCTAGCCTGAACCCGCTCAAAGGTCATCCTGAATAGTGAGTTCTCCAAAGCCGGATCTGTCTCTGCAGCAATGATCGGCGGATCACTAACTAGTGCTTCTGTCAAACCCATAAATAGCTCATCCTCAGTAGGAGACTCACACTAGTACAAAAATGACATTTGGACACGGTTTTAAACTGTGACTATTTGTTTTTAGATACGGGTTTTTGTTTCACAAGTTGCGTGTCTGTAGGCTTCGTGACCAATTTTGGTTATGGTGATTCCACCGTATCATTTTTTTTCTTTAAACCGTATCTAATTTCACCCCGTGACTAAAAATGATCGATAGAAAATATATGTAGGTATTAGATACGGTGGTAGTTATAACACCGTGATCAATATCTACGTTTATAATTGTTTTGTCAGACGAATATTATAAAAACCGTATCTAAAATCGTATGAATGTAAGGGTTTTTTTTCGTCACGTGAATTTTATAAAACCGTATCTAAATGACAAAAATAATCACAACAATGAATTAAAATGCGTGTCTAATAGTTGATAACCAATTTTCAACAGTGACGAAACAAACATTGATTTCGATTTTTCACCGTATCTAAAAGGTTCCATTTTAAAAAAAACATATTTTTTGTGGCACAATGTCAATCGCCAATAACCTAGAATTGAACATGAATACAAAAGCAAACAATATATATAAACCTGTAAACACCTTAACCCAAATCGACACATTAAACCATTCATACCATTACCTCATTCATTCATATTTATTAAAGTATTTGTATATAACATCTTTAATCAAAAGTCAAAACTCATATTTAACTCATTCATTCATGTGCAAAACAGTCTTCTCCCAAAATACAAGTGTAACCCCATACATCTACCATTAACTTGAGGCTCTACATGTACCTGCACACATAAGTTTCCCACTCACCACGTACTTCGTCAATTTGTTCTTGTGTGTACGTTAATTCATTTTCCTCATCCCACTAAAATAAAATAACAAAAAGTTTAGTCTCCCACTGTAGACTAATTGGCCAAGTCTATTAAAGTTAAGATTTGAGAATAAATTATGCAAAAAATAAAACTTAAAAAAAATAACTAACCTTGGCTACAAAGTCCAAACTACCATCCTCAACTATCTCCTTCATGAAGTGCATCACAAAATAGTCGCACTGCGTATATGTTGGTTGTACAAAAATTCCCTAAACACAATTAGTAATTATGTCATGATAAATCAACAAAAATAACCAATGTCTATGATTAAACATCTTATGTTAATAATTGAAGGCCCCATTTTTTCTCAGCCGTAATAGAAAGGAATAAAAGAATAAACGATGAGTAATAACTAATAATGTGTCAACATCTTCCGGACTAAAATAAGCACTGCTAATATTGCAATTCAATAAAATGAGACTACTAATATTGAAAGGGGTACAAATTATTATACTGCTTTCATTGTCCTTGTTATCAGCCAGCCAGCCTTGCTGAAATTTTCAGGAGAAGCTCACAAGGGCCTGAAATAAAAAGTAAAGCACACCATTAGACATTTGTGTACCGAGTATAAAACTAATATTGAGTTTCAGGCCAGTAATATATTATAGTTGCTAAAAAAAATCTATAAACTATATAGGCATTTATATCATTAGTTTACTAATGACCACTTTAATCTAAAAATCTTCACAACATGCTGTCAATGTCATTTAAAAGCAGTAGCCCTAAAAATTCAAAGCTTTTAAAAAATGAACATTTTCAAGACAACGAGTAGAAACTTTATATTTTCAACCCAAAAAAGAAAAGAAAAGCAAATAGCAAATAGCAAATAGCAAATAGCAACAACATAGACTGAGAAAAGTAATGGATATTGGATAACAGTACGGCATACGGATATTGCTAAAATCAAAAAAGACATGTACAAAATCTACAATCACCAGTTCTCATTTGTCCAACCTAACTATGTATAAAATTTAAAATATAAGATCCAATCAGGTTCCCCACTTTTCACTTTTCAGCTGGTTATAAAATTTGGAATTTCACTTTTCACTTTCACATAATAAATAAAATATTACCCAGATTTTTCACTTTTCAGCTGGTTATTTGGCGAAAGAAGCTAAAAGAAAGTAGTCACCTCCCCATCACCAGCTAAAACTTGTTCTTGAATCTCAATCAATGTATCAGCCAATATAGCCAGTATCTATCATCCCCATTAAAAAAATATTTAACGGTAAATATTTTTGAGTTATTTAAAGGTCAATTTAATAATCTAAAACACCACGAATCTGAAAACTGGCAATAGTTTTATTTATAATAATTGGTTCTTTCATTTTAAAGGAGAGCATCAAGGTAATACTCTAGTTAGTACAAACATAACAGTAGGCACAGAAAATAATACATGGAAAGATACATGCCAACCAATCTTAAAAGCAAAACAACCGTGAAAGAAAAAGCAAGGTAAGTTTCCTAGAGATACATTCAAGGCTTTTGTGGTCAGCCAGTGAAAAATTAGTAGTCAACGACAAGCTTATATTAAAACGCTGTAGATATGAGTACCTGAATCAGTTGATGTGCCATTGCTGGTGTGATACTCACTGCCCTCTACATATCAAAAAGAAGATATTAAAGTATGAAAATTCAATTTCTTAATGATTTAAAAATGCAACCAAATATTAACTCTGGTTATGTATATGAATAAATAATTGAGAACGGACTATTAAAGAGCAAAACTTGAAGCATATTCTTTTTATTCTTTATTGTACTCTAACTTGTAAACTATTAGATGCCAATAATAGTCTTCTGTGCGTAATCAACTGCAGACTTCGGATTATTAGGAAAATTCTGTAATTTAACTAACAAATTTCACTAAAATGTTACTGACAATAGATGTACTAATTCACATATCTTCAGACTGTTCTAGAAAACTTCAACTCATACAAATGCTAAGAAGAATGCACTTTTTCCATTTGTTTAGAAAAGTTTAAGTAAATTGTGCATAACAGAGCCAAGGCATATTGTACAAGGTAATTGTGGCAAGCTGCTCCTTCAGGCTGCAAATATGAAGTATATTAGTTATTATAATTCGAGGATAGAAACATGACTGATTAGCGTAAATAAATATTACAAGAGTTCCATTATATGTATGCGTGAAGAGAGAAAACACAAGACACTAATTTATGTTCTATATTTAATAACATTTTACTAAAATTTTATTAAATAACTTTATATAATGCACCCTTGAAAACACAAGACAATAAAATAAAAGAATTGGCTCATGCAATTCAATAAAATGTGGACACCTTTATATGTATGAGTGAAGAGAGAAATATAAACAAACTCCCATTGTTCCATTAAAAGAGTTCCCATTGCCAAAAAACAATCCATAAAAAAGATTACTTTTTTATTGATAGAAATAAAAAATGACAATGTCCTCAAGTTTCCCATCACAATTTCATTACTATGCCTACCTCATGTCTACCCGAATACAGCTGCAAGCACACTGAAAAAATACAAGTTCTTGATTTCTCCATCTTTCTCTGCAAAACAGAATCATAACTGTAACAAAAAAAGAAGACAATTATATGCAAGAATTTGAACTATCTACTATGGAACACCGAGTCTCATAATTCAAAAATCAATCTCATGTATCATAAGTAAAAATTAACTTTCGAAATTGACAATGGGCTCTTCATTGAGAATGAAAACCTACATATTGACCATGTATTTTCTTTTTGGGCTCTCACAAGTTTACATCAAAGGAGGAAAATAATCAATCAACCTCATACTAAAGAGATTAACCTGAGTGGTCCAACCATCAAATGATCCTGTCAACAAAACCTTAGAGGCTGAATTAGGCCAAACCATGCAAGCACTACGGAGAAGCTGTAGAGATCTGCGAGATCCATCAATCTTCCTCTGCTTCTCTTCCACTATCTTTTGTGATTCACTGCTAGAGAAATGATAGGAATGTGATGCACATCAATTAAACTGAGAAAATTCAAAAGTAAATACTGACAAACGAACAGTGGTTATCCTTATATTATTGCTAGTGCCATTTTCCCATCTAATATTGTTAACTTTGCACGAATCGACCGCAACTTGTCCCAGGCATTCATGACTTCATTTTCCTGGAGTTCTCATGCATCGGAAAGTTTCTTCAACTCGCTGAAGGTGCTCTCAAGACCCTGATGAGAAGTGCACTACAAGATCTAAGAGGTACTATTAAGAATTCAACCAAACGTTCAAAGACTCGAACAGTGTGAATCTTCAAATAAGAACAAGGCACAATCTTATCAAATTGATAAACTAAACAAATATTTGAAAATATTAATCATTTTTTGTCAAGGTTAAACTTTCACTTTTTTCCTAGCAGAATGAACAATAGATCACACATGAGAAAAGACTACATTAAAATTTTCTTTTTATATTTTCAGATTCTTTTCTTTTTCAAAATATTCTGAACTTCCGGTATTAATTTTTCATTCTTTCATCACAACTTTACCATATACAAAAAATTGAAACCTGATAGACAACAGGGAAATACAAATCATAAATAACACAAAAACAAGGTGCAATTGAAAGAAATGTCAGGTCACTCTGGGCAGGCTCTAAATTCCTAATTTAAACATTTTTAACAGTTTGAATTATCAAAGCTAAAAAATGGTCAGGTTTACAATGAAGGACAATCTATTATATTTTTTAGTCTTTTTCTCAGTTGATTCCTCCTTCACGGATAAGATCTTGAAAGGAAGACACCCCAAATTAATGCACAAATATAGAGTGGGGAAAAGAGAAGAGATTAATTCACCTGAATTCAATGTACCCGTCGACGGAATCAAGAGTCCAGCCCTTTCTCCGGTCAGCAGCCATCACTGAGAAAGAAATCAAACAGAACAAAAATCCAAAAACCCTAAACCCTAACGCCGCCTTCTTCACCGCCCCTCACTCCTAATTCTCCTCATAGTCATCTACGAGGTCGTCTTCGGTCGCCTCATCGCATTAATACTTACTCCTCTTTCTTCTCCTATTCCACCATCTACCACCGAGCAATATTGAACCCTATATTTGAAATCTTCAGGCATGTCCACAATATTTAATACTCGAAGGGCAGTGAGGAATCTGAATCCATCCGGAAGCATCTCCAATTTGTTGCAGCATTCAATTTGTATTGTAGAAACATTGGGCATGGCTCCATCATCCACCATCCATTCCTCTAAGTTTCTCAAGTAACAAAGTTGTAAAGACTTGAGTTGAGGGAAACCCACAGCAGAGCATACCATTTCCTTCAATTGGAGGATTTAGGTTTTTAGGTTGGGAGTCAGGAGATTGAAAGGGTTAGAGAGCAGATAGGGAGGACCGGAGAGAATTGAAAGGAGATTTAGGTTTGGGTTGAAGCGTATAGAATTGGAGTCCTCCGTGTTTTCTAATCTTATGGGTGCCCAAAATTGGTATCTAAATATTGGGCTATAATCATATTTACATTCGGGTGCACCGTCGTGTCTAAATTATGAATTATACATTGGTCACATGAACATAGAACATCATATCTACAAAAACACAAAATTAGTCACGATACAAACTTTCTCCATGACAATAATCCAATAGGTCATGGTGAGCAAACCGTATCAAAATTCATAAATAAAAATAGTCACCTTAACTACAAACAACCATAACCAAAAAATTACATATTGATATTAGTCACGGTGAATCACCGTAATTAAACTTGACTACCTAATCCCGTGACCATTAACCTTAAAAAAAAAATTTTGTCACGGGTTTTGCTGCCACTATGTCCCTTTAATTTTTTTCAACCGTGTCCAATGGTCATTTTTATACTAGTGTCAGGATCCTCCATAGGCTCCTCCTCGTCTGAATCTACAATAGGAGCTGACTGGATGAATGCAGCTAATGCGATATTTGCCACCAACCATGCTGAGTAATTCGGAGAACGATCCGGATGGCTACTGGAGAAATCAACCCTCTTTCTGTGGGTCCAACACTCATACACATGAATCAAGTCGGCAGATGACATAGACGAAGCCGACATCCTCTGATCCACAGCACCCTCAAATTGGTGCAGGCTCTGATACTGATCAAACTGGCCCATAACAGCCAGAGGATGATAAGTGGTCACTCCCCTCAATCCCGCTAGGGGCAACTAGTCCATGCCAGATGCATAGCTAATGAAGCTATATGGGGAGGCCAGTCCTGAGCATGGCAAGATCAAGAACGGATGCTCAATATTCGATAGAAATTTCAACCATGTCTCTGCATCGGTACACTCCGTCGGATGAAAGGAGTAGGACATAGCTATATCATGGGAAAAATAATACCCATGATGCCTGAAAGATTCAATCAGTCGAATATGGGACATAAGCAATACATACAGTAAGATCGAACTGCCTCTGAAAACCCCTCCGGGTGGGTACTACAGTGGGTGGCTGATCTCAGCGTCTCAGCCAATATCATTGGGATGATGGTGCTACCCTGTCTAAGGGCCCTAACTACGACTATTAATCCCACATCCAAGTGATCCAAGAGTAACGACATGTAGACGTATGCCACGATGCACATTAGCAAAATATCTACCCTGGCCAGGTGCCACGCCTCTGCTGAAACAACAAAATCCCCAGCATATCAATCGTAGCTATCAAGCTCACCAAAACGATCAATCAACAAGTCAATCGAGATCACCCGGTCGGAAACGATCTCGTCCATGACTACCCTCTGACGCAGACCTGACATCCGCAGGAACAGTCTCTTCATATCATTAATAGCAGTACGGGAGCACGGCAAGTCCAGAGCCAGACCAGTAAGTCGCTCATACTCCTCTAGATGCGGAGTCAGCTCATGCTGCCCAAATCGAAAGACCTGTCTCTCAGATATCCAACAGGATAGAATGCCATCAACAAATCCATATGGCACCTGAAAATCTGCGAGGGCCAACGAATGCCTCAACATCTAATCTACTGTCCCTCTGGCTGAGAAGGGCAGGCTCTCGTACCACGACCTCAATGATAATGCCACCTCAGATGGTGGCGAATGCTCTATGAGACTGACTGTCGATGACGTCATCTGTATCACCGTACCACAAGACCATCCAGGGGTCAAATCTGAACTCATTTGTCTAAATTCATACATATAACATAATACATGTATGATGACAAAATATAAACATAATGCGATAGATATAAAATATTATGAATATCTATAATAGACTATCTACTACGAGCATTATCCCTGTCTGATAATACAAAGCAAAATGAAAAGTACAGGAATATGGGGCACCACCACCCAACTACTAACAATGGTCTATCAAAATGATTGCACAACCGCCAAATAGCCAAAACAGTGGCTGACCAAAAATATAACTGCCATAGATATCCAAAAAGATCTAGATAATCGGCGCCCAGGTTATTAACCTGCTCTATCTTCGTTGTGGACACAAGCTGCGGTCATCAGGCATATATGGGCGGTACAAGGGAGGATCTGCCCCTGCAAAACTATTAGAAAATAAACCTAAAGAGGGGCCCGCTCCTGAGCTGGACGGGTCAAAAGAAGATGCCTCTAACAAATCTCGGCCAAGGTGCCTGATAAAAAAGCGAGCTCTTTTAAACTCTCGGGCCAGCTCTGCAATCTGATTTGAATGAGTGGGCTCCTTGAGGCAAGCTATCCAGTCTGTCATTATAACAGACCCTGGCACCATGTCTGCCATGAACTGGGTGGCCCGAGTCTGAGCTCCAATAGTGCGAGGGCTCCACCATCTACTAAATGCCTCCTGGCTGAACGGCCCTCTGATAGGGTTAAGTCATTTATGCCCTCCGTGGGAATATCTGTTAATGGCAGAATCAACCGCTAATGATGCCAAGCAGGAGGAACAATGGGAATGCGGATCTGACCCGTAATATTCCTGATAGCATGCTCTCCCAAATAGAGCTCCCAGCCTCCCTCTGTCAAAATCGGGACTCTGCGAGTCGACAATGCAAACTCTCGACCAGTAAGGAAGCCTCCCTCAAATCCAACCGTCAAAAACTCGGAGGTATACGACATCTAGGAGATCGATCCAGCCGTCAAAAGCTCCAACTGTAGGCAAACATGGGTAAATCCCTCGGTAACAGGGACCTCCGTCAAAGTGGAGTGATGCCAACACCGTCCTCGAGGATAGGTCTCTAGACCTAAAGCAGTGGCGGGCCGTAGGCAAAAAAGATGTACTCACCAGCAGAAACGGGTAGAACCCTAACCAAACCTCCGTCAAACCCTCCGAAAGCATACGCATGCCCCTGAGAAAATAGGCAAAGGTGTAGGAACCCCAATCAAAGTCACTGAGGCACTCTACATACTGGGTAGCGCTAACCAGGGTGAAGGACACCGTAGATGAGTTGTCCACCACAAAATAACCTTTGATGATCACCAGGAACAATCGCATCAGAATGTGATCTCTAACCCTCCGATCATCAGGTGGAGGCTCAAGTAAAGCCCCGCTCTAGGCATCTATACTCAAGGGACCAGATCAGACCGTCCGACCCTTGATCGCCATCGCAGGAACTCCCAGCAGGGACTGAACGGCAGTGGGCGTAATGTCAGCCACAACAGGCACTGGCTCACCCTTAAAATTAATGCCGGTGATAAACCTCGAGTCCATAGAGGTCATCATCACCTCACATTCAAGCAAATGAAGGGACTGAGTCTGGTGAAACCAACGCTCAGACAAAGCCCTCATATACCTCCAGGGGCAATGGGGGGGGGGAAGAATCGAAAAGAAAACCTGAAACCCCCAGCCATCAACGATATCCCTGTACTCCTGATGCAAAGTATGATACAGGGAATGCACGTTAAACTAGTTCTCTCGAGGCTGCGTAAAGCCGAGAACCTGCATCAAAAATTAACCCATGTCAAAAACCTGTGCCCCGATAGTGGCAAAAGGAAGAAAGAGAATCCAGAAAGAAGAAAACTTCAAGTCACCTCGTTGGCGTGAAGAAATCTCGATGGATGGTGACTTAAGTCACCAAACAGCTCCTGGGTCGGCACAACAATGCCTAGAACCTCCGCACGTGGAGCCTAAGCCGGGGCTAGAGCAGCAAAAGGAGCCTGCTCGTCATTAATATCAATCGACAGCTAGTCCTGGGCTGGAAAAATCACCGACTCTGCCAATCTGCGAGGCGGTCTAGCTGGACGAGCTGGACGTGGTTGAGGCACATCAGAAGCCCTCCTACGTCTGACGCCTGAAACTACTCTACTGGCACTGCCAGGTCTATCTTTATCCATCACCTGGACAAAGTCTCCAAATCACCTCAGAAAGGGTGAGGTAAGCCTAAGACCTGTGACTTATTCATTTAAATCAGTACTATATGCATCTCTAAGTCCTAAAAACATGCATGGGTCAGTCAAAAATACCCCGCAGAATAAAAACTACATGTTATTCGTCTTAAAAACATGCATGGGTCAGTCAAAAATCCCTAGTAGAGTCAAAATTGCATGTTTATTAAATACTCGGGTTTTGAAAAAAATTCGCCAGAGTCTCCTTTGTAAAATTGACGTTCCGCATACACATAGGCATGTCTAGGTGGCCATTCAGTAGCACACCTTCCCAAAAATAAGAACAGTTCATATTTATGAAATAAAATCAAAAGAAAACTTTACATGGTAGCTAAATTACCATAAGCATTTTTAGTTGAAAATCCACGCTCACTAGACCTCAAAAAGGATGAGTAAACTGATCAAAAAGAGCAAAATATGACTGTCTCAGAATCTGAATTTTTTTACATCCAAACGTGCATTACAGTAAGATATGCATACATATGTAGTCAGAGAATTTTTAACAAGTCATATAAGCATACATTTTTTATACATTGCGTCTAAAAGCCCCCTACGTGGTTCACATGCTTTTAACGGTCAAAACTTGCAAAAAAAGGACGTAAAACGTTACCTGTGAAGTGCTGAACGAGTAGAAACTGACGGAATCAAAAAATAGCTGCCCAAACTTTGTAGATCTGAAAAAGAAGATCGAAATCCGTTTAAAACTCAAAATGAAAATGTTTCAAATGAGCTCCCGCTGCCCAAATATAAAACCACAGGTGGAAGAGGGCCCACCTGCGGCTGTCGCACCTCCACCTGCGGCTCCCCAGGGTGGGTCCCACTCCACTGGGATAGGTTCAGTTCGAGTTGAAATGGAGTTTATATGAGCTGCCAAGTCAAATCTGAAGAAAAATCGCTACGCGATTGAGCAGTTTGTCCTGAAATCCTGCGTTTAAGCAGCATAATCCTGACAGAAAGGGGAACACTCTGAAAACCCTTGGTATTCATCCCGAAGCCATATCCGGGAGTCAATTATGCAAACAGCAGAAAAACTGCACGAAAACTGCGCAAAACTATCAAAAACTGCCATTGTCGAAGCATCGGGTACAGACCGATCCAGTTCAGCCGTTGGCTTCAACCCAACGAAGTTTTGGGTACAGACCGAGTCCAGTTCAGCCGTTGGCTTCAACCCAACAAAGTTTTGGGTACAGACCTAATCCAGTTCAGCCGTTGGCTTCAACCCAACGAAGTTTCGGGTACAGACCGAATCCAGTTCAGCCGTTGGCTTTAACCCAACGAAGTTTTGGGTACAGACCGAATCCAACTCTGTAGTTGGTTCAACCCAACAAAGTTTCGGGTACAGACAGAATCCAGTTCAGCAATTCACTTCAACCCAATGAAGTTTTGGGTATAGACCGAGTCCAGTTCAGCCGTTGGCTTCAACCCAACAAAGTTTCGGGTACATACCGAGTCAAGTTCAGTTGTTGGCTTCAACCCAACTAAGTTTCGGGTACAGACCGAATCCAGTTCAGTCGTTGGCTTCAACCCAACGAAGTTTCGGGTACAGACCGAATCTAGTTCAGCCATTGGCTTCAACCCAACGAAGTTTCAGGTACAGACCGAGTCCAGTTCAGCCGTTGGCTTCAACCCAACAAAGTTTTGGGTACAGACCGAATCCAGTTCAGCCGTTGGCTTTAACCTAACGAAGTTTTGGGTACAGATCAAATCCAGTTCAGTCGTTGGCTTCATCCCAACGAAGTTTCGGGTACAGACAGAGTCCAGTTCAGCGTTTGCTTCAACCTAACAAAGTTTCGGGTACAGACTGAATCCAGTTCAGCCGTTGGCTTTAACCTAACAAAGTTTTGGGTACAGACCGAATCCAGTTCAGTCGTTGGCTTCATCCCAACGAAGTTTCGGGTACAGACAGAGTCCAGTTCAGCGTTTGCTTCAACCCAACGAAGTTTCGGGTACAGACCAAGTCCAGTTCAGCCGTTGGCTTTAACCCAACAAAGTTTTAGGCACAGACCGAGTCCAGTTCTGCCGTTGGCTTCAACCCAACGATGTTTCGGGTACAGACCGAGTCCAGTTCAGTCGTTGGATTCAACCCAATGAAGTTTCGGGTACAGAACGAGTCTAGTTCAGTCGTTGGTTTCAACCCAACGAAGTTTTGGGTACAGATCGAGTCCAGTTCAGCCGTTGGCTTCAACCCAACGAAGTTTCGGGTACAGACCGAGTCCAGTTCAGCCGTTGGCTTCAATCCAACGAAGTTTTGGGTATAGACCGAGTTCATTTCAGCCGTTGGCTCAGCCCCAACGAAGCGTCGGAAGGGATCCGGTGACGGAAGCAATATAGTAATCCATCACCAATGTTAGAATCTGTTATACACATCCTCAAAAGGGAGCATCATGAAGGGCTGGTGGTTCAACCCCCTGTTGCAAGTTGCCGCTGTAATTTATCGCAAGGATAAGTATCGAAAACATACAAGAAGGTAACTCGGTAACCGAGATATATCCCCATTAGAATTGGCAAAGCTATCTCGGATAACGTCATCCCAAGTAGAAAGTGACAAGAATATTCTGTGATAGCTTAAATCTGATATCCAACCAGTGATCGCATAATAATGCTGCACCAAGGGTTATCACAGGCCCCACCTCCTCAAAGGCATCTGACACTCATGGCATACCATATCATGCATTGCCTCCCCTTTGCATTTGCATTTCCAGTGTCTACTAATCTTTATCCTGTTCATTCCACTGCGTTGCATGAACATGATGAAGAGGGGCATCTATAGACACTCAAAATTTTCTTTCCCTGTTACTAACACTGTAGAAGGGCAAGACTGCCATCAATTCAAACCCGATCTCAAATTGGGCGGTTATATCAACTCCGATCTCAATATCGGGCCGTCAGATCAACCCCGATCTCAAATCGGGCCTTCAGATCAAACCCGATCTCAATATCGGGCCGTCAGATCAACCCCGATCTCAAATCGGGCCGTTAGATCAACCCCGATCTCAATATCAAGCCGTCAGATCAAACCCCAATCTTAAATCGGGCTGTCAGATCAACCCTGATCTTAATATCGGGCCAACAGTTCAACCCCTATCTCAATATCGGGCCGTCAGATCAACCTCGATCTCAATATCGGGCCGTCAGATCAACCCCGATCTCAATATCGAGCTATCAGATCAACCCCAATCTCAAATTAGGCTGCCAGATCAACCCCAATCTCAAATCTGGCCATTATATCAACCCTGATCTCAATATCGGGCCGTCAGATCAACCCCGATCTCAATATCGGGTCGTCAGATCAACCCCGATCTCAAATCGGGCCGTCAGATCAACCTGATCTCAATATCGAGCCGTCAGATCAACCCCGATCTCAATATCGAGCTATCAGATCAATCCCAATCTCAATATCGGACCATCAAGTCAGCCCCGGTCTCAACCCGGGAGGTACAAGTCAGCCCCGGTCTCAACCCGGGAGGTATAGGTCAGTCCCGGTCTCAATCCGGGAGGTATAGGTCAGCCCCAGTCTCAACTCGGGAGGTACAGGTCAGGCTCGATCTTAACCCGGGAGGTACAGATCAGCTCTGGTCTCAACCCGGGAGGTACAGGCCAGCCTCGGTATCAACCCGGGAAGTCAAGTCAACTTCAAGAACAAACTTGAAGCCTCACAACATCTCCAGAAGAAAATCTGGAGCGACCAAGTCAGCCTCAGAGACAACACTGAGGACAAACAGACTCGAATGGGATCCAAGTCTTGGAAACAGCCCCAAGAAGTCAACCGAAGGCCATGCCGACACTAAAGGCAATCCCGGGAGGGGAAAAATGGTCATTTTACCAACTCTAAGCCGATTCGGTCAAAATCAAGCCGAATTAATGCCACCAATGTTAGAATGAACCATAATGATGATCCCGAGTGCAAACAGCGCAAGACAACTCAACGGATAAACTGTGGGGAATCAAAGACCTGGTTATGAACCCATCTTCTTGGACCTAAAAAATGTTTTATCTCATGTCATTGTGACATTCTAGGCAAGGGCGTTCCGAAAAGGTACAACACGCCTCAAACGGACGCTCCGATCAAAAGTTAGAAAGTTTCGACTTCGACCTCGCGTTGCACGGAGTGCACGTACTTTGAGACAACAAAACTCAGCACATGGGCCCCAACAGGGGAGCCGCATCTTTACCTACGGCAGCAGCAGGTAGGGTGGAGGTTCCCTGGCCTATATATATGAGGGCACCCCCTCATTTAAAAAAGAAAAAACGTTCCGAACCTCTGCCTGTCTGATTTTTTGACTTTTTTGTATCTTCCAAACCCAAATTTTTTCACTCTAACATGTAATCACACCCATATACTACCACATATCAGAAAATAAACGGTAGATTTGGACATTTAAAGCCTATGATTCGGCAAAAAGCCCGTGTAGCAGTCCATTGTGAATATTTTTACAATCAGAAAGTTATTCTTACTTCTTTGCACTGTTTGGCATTTACATATCAAGTTTCGTTTTCTAAATATGTCCAGAACTCAGTTCTGTGGCCGTTTTCGTCAACTTTTGGTATATTTTTGTACATAAACTCAATTTCTGGCAATTCTACAACTCGGATTGACGATCCGTCGCTTCCAACAGCTTTTAAATACTAATATCTGCATTTTAAGAAACTTTGTCGGACTGGGTTATCTTCCCAATCTGGGTTTAGTTTTTTATATATATATTTAACTGTATATAAACTAACTTTTCAATTCTGTCAAGCCCGGATGTCAAATCCGAGGTAGTTTTTTGCTTTTATATATATTTATGCATATATAAGCAACTTTTACCACCACTGGGTTCTCTTTTCAGTCTTGGTTGACTATATTTTTGTCTTTATATATATATATATATATATATATATATATATATTTACATTTCAGTCCGGCCTGGATCATTCTGTGGCCTTTATACTGTTTTTGCACCCTTCACCATTACTGGGTTATTTTCCCAGTCACTGGTTGACTTCTTTTCTGTACATTTATATTTCAGTCCGCCTTGGATCATTTTGTGGCATTTATACTATTTTTGCACCCTTCATCATTACTGAGTTATCTTCCCAGTCACTGGTTGACTACTTTTCTGTACATTTACATTTCAGTTCTGCCTGAATTATTCTGTGGCCTTTTTACTACTTTTATATATAAATATGCATATATAAGCAGCCTTCACCAGCATTGGGTTATCTTCTCAGTTTTGGTTGACTAATTTTCTATCAATATATATATATATATATATATTTCAATTCCAGTCCGGGCACCGGTGTGAAAATCCATCGCCCTTTACAGCTTTTGTATATATAACTGTATATATATTGCTTTACTCGCTTTTATTAAATTATTGCTTTAAATATTCATTTGATATGAATTGGTATTAACAAATTCAGCATTTTTCAGTTATAAAAGCAACCTCGCGGCTCTTAGATTGCTATCTAGTGGGAGCGAGAAGCTTCGGCCAAGTGCGAACCAGGATTTACTGAATGAATCCTCGGTTCTGGAAACATTTGGGATATATTTCTTTTCTATACAAATTTGAACTGTGCAGGTTTATTGGCTACTCATACGTGAGCCTAGGAATTATGGGATTCATGATCAAACTGATCAAAATCTGATTCCCACGATGGACAAACTCCGCTTTACAGATGTACTGATAAGTGGTTTTATGACCACTTATTCGGATAGTAACCAGCTTGTTTTGTTGCTTAAACTCGAGTATTCTTGTGTTTTTAATATGTTTGTTTTTTTATTTTGCATTATTCATGTTTAGGAACTCTCCGAGTGCAAATTGAGCGTAAAAGGACCTAAGATGGCCTAAATGTGGAAAGGCACAGAAAGTGGCTTAAATCATAAGGAAATCATGATGATGGCATGGAATGGAGAGGCAAATGAACGATGCTACGAGGCTAAAGGTCCATAAGAAGGCAAGCATGAAGTAACCAGCCTTGAGCCAGTAGCAAAAAGTCAGGAATCCAAGTTTCAAGTGTCGCGCAACCACGCCGGGTCCAAGCACAATAGCCGCGCGCTCGCGCCGATCTCCAGACCAGAATCCTCAGATTCAGCAGCCGCGCGGCCGTGCCAGGAAGAAGAACAAAGCTCGCGCGGCCGCGCCAGTCCTAATTTCGGCCAGACTTTAACTTTTGCTAAGACAGACGGGAAGGCATATGATATAAGGGGCTGAGCCCTCATTTTGTTCGAGAGCCACCCCTTAAAGGTTTAGCCCTAGCATAGTGTACTCTTCCATTTTCCTTTCCTTTTCTTTTCTTGTATAGATTAGGAGTAGTTTAGAGTTAGATTAGGGTTAATTAGTTACTGTAGTTTCTAGGGTTAGGTTAGTGTTTTGAAGATTAAAGCAAGGATTACATCAAAGATCCAACATTTGGAGAGGATACAAGATTTGCATTTCTCTATCTCTTACTCTCCTTGATTCATATTTGTATTCGAATGATGTTTCTCAACCTTGTGGATAATATATTTGGGTTGTCTATGCCTTAAATCTATTTTGAGGTTCCAATGGAACCTTTTGAGTAGTCAATGTTGATTTCCCTTCCATGTTGGTCTTATTTAATTGCTATCTGCTTATCTATTGCGATGTATGCGTTAATTGCTTAATTGTGTTGCAACCAATTACTGTGATAACCTATGTGGGATTGAAAGACGAAATATAAGTTTAGATCCAATCGCAGTGACGGGCGATTATAGGTTCACATGGAGTTGGACTTATGATTTGTGCTTAGGATAGACGTATACCGAAGCGCCGCCTGTAGCCAATAGAGAACTTGATCTTCAACCCTATTTATTTGTAAATCACATAGACATATAGTGGTTTAGGTAATGTGGGTGTTCACGTGCGTCTATCACTTGTGGATTGCACGTGATATGGTTTAGGTGCATCGAAAGATGGCATACTCCCACTTTCGTGTTCTCGGCTAATAATTATAATGATTGATTTGACCTGACTTGGGAGTGTGTTGACTTAGGCGAATCATTAGGGGAAATTGGGATCTCTTATCTTCATTATCTGATTCTACCTTAGGATTATTTATTGCATGTTTAAATTCCTTTCCTAGTTTAAAGTAGTTTTAATTCCCTCTCTTTACTACTCGTTTAAATAAGACTGAAATGATTATGTGCTAGTGGTTTGGTGTCTGTTATCCTTTAATTCTCCATGGGAACGATCTTTACTTACTCTTTATTACTCGTTGGTGGCGTATACTTGCACGTTAATTGTGTCATCTAATCGGACCAACATGTACCCTGCCTATTTTTTTGTAAAAATGTACATACAACAGACCTTAAAACGATTATCCGAATTTAAGGTCTCAACATAATAAAAATATGATTTGTCGTGTCAGGGTCCCTCCGATGGCTATCATGCCCATGAGGAGACCAACACTTGTATTTATTTTGTGGTCGAGGATGCTTCGCAGCCCGACAATCATTATTCAAATGCAAGGCTTAAGGCTATAAAGATAAAAAATGAAAGTATCAACAGGCTTCAATTCCTATGTTAGCGTAAGGGTTTGATAACCAGCTTTCAAAACATCATTTCAATTCAATCAAAAGAAAAGCTTTTTGCAAATCAAATCAAACACTTTTGCAAATCAAATCAAAGACTTTTTTGCAAATCAAATCAAACCCTTCATATATAGGTTCAACAAAGCAAAGCACTACTTTCAATCAATCAAACATAGGCCCAATTTTCAAACAGCATTCACACATACATCTCAGTTTTTTAAGGGAAATATTAAAAAGATGTGGTACCGTGTTTACACAGGAGTCGTGGGGTGCTTAACACCTTCCTCACACTTAACCAAGCCCCGAGCTCAAAACTTTGTTTACAAAGATCAAGTTTCGACAGTGTCCACCAATTGGGCCTCTTTCAAACAAACTCGATTGAGTTGGTACAACCATTTTCAAATCTATCAACTAGCGACTCTGTAAAATGTTCAAATTGTCGACATGATACATGTTGACCTTTTCCTAAAAAACCCTTCAAAACATTTTTCACAAATAAAAAGAATAAGGGTAGAGATAACTTAGGAAGAGAGAAAGATCCGGCTTGTGACCCGACCTGCGGATTTTTTTCCCAACGTCGACATGTATGTGTTTTGGTTATGCATGAAACACAATTCAAAATCTGTTTGCATACGCTAAGTCGCGTTAGCCTAGTTCAACACGATTTTTAAAAGAAGACTTGAAAGTTTTGGAAAACAAATGTTTAAAAGCATGTTATGGTTTACATTTTGAATTTTTGGGCATGCATGCTAGTATTCTTTATGTCACTAAACTGGCTTATATGTACACACACACCTTGTTAGACACCATAAAAGTTAATCAAGCATGAGTTTGAACAAATCTCCAAGTAATGAGCTAATATTAACTGTGTAAATGATGTGAACACTTACGAGCATGCATATTTTAGGATGTATAACCTTTTTATGTGAATAGATGGTTAATATTGTTGGCCTCGTGATTCCATAACCTTATTTGGCCTTAATTCATTAAAAATTCTAAACTATGACTATGGCATGTAAAGATGAACTTGGAATGATCTTAAAAGCATGCAAGACCCTTTAAAATGTGTAAATGCTATGTGTTATTATCCACGCATGCTAAGGAATGAGACGGAACCAGGAGAGCAAAGCTCAAATCTGGTCTGGCCAGGGGACAGCGCAGCTGCGCCGTCCCTAAGCCTAACCAGAGCGCAGTTGCGCCCTTTTGCTGTCTGCTCTGATTGTTTTATTTGTGATCTGAAAATTGTAACATTTATATAATATTACGTTAAGTCATAATACATGATTACTATTATGTTTAAGTGTAATGGCTATGCGGAACCAAGAATCTAAATGTTTTTACAAGATTTTCTAAATAAGCTTTTAAAAGAAAAGTCGTTGGTAATTGCAAAACTAAGTGGAGTGATGATGTTGTGTACGTGGTCTGATTATATGACTAAGTTAGAACCTAATGTATGTGCTTAACGTACGTATTAAGTATATGTATTCAACTTATGTAACTAATGAATATACATTGTAAGACCCAACTTTTTATGAATAAAGATTTAATTTCCTCTATATATTATTTTGAAATAGTAAGGTGTTGATTTGATAAATGTGGTAAGTTATGGATGAAATGTGCAAATATTTCAAAATAAGCAAGTAGTTATAAAATATTCGTTGTGTCGGAGAATATTCGTTTGGTCGAGAAATATTCTTTTTGTCGAAGAATATTCGTACGACGGCGCAGTCATTGATGGACCCCACAACGGAATGAATGTCGGATATAGAAAGCGACAGAAGTAAATTTTTATAAAAATAACGGTAAAACTGTTACCGTTAAACTGTTGAAATACCCGGTGGTTAAAATACAGTAATACGTCGTGTTGCACAGTAGCACACGGTATTGCACAATAATTCTAATTATTATTTCTTACGTAAGAAGTTACTACTCAATAATTGTTACGGTAATTACTGTTCAATTTTTTATTTTATTGATTCAATAATTGCTACGTGGATATTTTATATTATTGATTCAATAATTATCATTTCACAGTATTTCAAATTATCAAATCAATAATTCATATTATTTGAATAATATTATTAGACAGCATTATTGGCAATGTCTTAGGAAGTTCTGTCTAGGAAAGGGGTTAGTTAATTGCGTGCCAATAAAGAAAAATCCTTATCGGAAAGCCCCCTCTTTCCTAGGAACGACCTGGTTGTCAATATTGTAGTTCTGTAATATTATTTGTGAATAATTAATATATGATAAGGAAATATTTATTTAATGTGGATTTAAACGGAGGAATTTTTAGCATGTGACATTTGATGAAAGTTGGTATTTTATCTTTTTCGATAAAATAATTCATTCAAATATATTATTATAATATTACATTATAGTAGTATGATGTGATTATATAATAGTATGATTTTTATAATTTGAATTGTAATATTATTATAGTAAATTCATGGTATAAAAGTAAAATGAGGTGGAAAAGAACAAATTAAATTTGAACTCTTATGATGTAAGCAATGATGTCATCGGAACAATGAGGTAAGCAATGATGTCATAGGATCGATGATGTAAGCGATGATGTCATAAATTATGGCGAAAAGACTATTTTACCCTTACTCTGCCAAGCCTATAAATAGAAGCTCATTTCTTCATTATTTCTCACCAATTCACTAAAGCTTTAGAGAGAGAAAGTATAGAGAGAGTAAGAGAGAAAGAAGAAGAGTATTCTGCTATTACACTAGTGCAGTCTCCAAATTTTTATTAAGGTAAGGGGTATTATTTCATTCGTATTCATGAAGAGAGTTAATTTCTTTCAATACTCGTAAGGGTTGTTGTTCCATTCTTTATTATTCTGTTGGAATAACATGTCTACACGGACTACCGCATGCATGGTGAAATCCTGTTGTTATTCCATTATTTATTATTCTGTGGGAATAACCTGTCTACGCGGATTACCGCATGCCTGGTGAATAATCCTTCGTATTCAATTGTTATTAAATTGTGAAAATAATCTGTCTGAGCGGACTACCGCCTAACGGGTAAAAATTCAATTGCAGTTTCGTATATTGTTTCATTTTAGATTCCTAACTCTAAACTTACTACAGTAAGTATTGCTTCTATAATTCCTGAAATGATCAGAAATTCCTTGAGTTTTGCGCTTCATCTAATATCATTTCACTAGAATATTGGTCTGAACTTTCTTGTGAAATTTTTATTTTTTTCATGTCGAGTTACTATTCACGAGTTACTATTCACGAGGTACTATTTACGGTAAAAAAAATTTATTCCAAATCATCTTTGATTGGATCCAGGTTTTGATCTTTATTCTTAAACTCTGGATAAATTCTCTAATATTTGTCCTTTATCTCACTAGATTCGTTATTTGTATTATTTTTCATCATCCTCAGTCCTAAATGGTGATATAACTGAATATCTTTGGCCTGTAGTGCAAAGATGAATAATTACTTGATAAATATCTTTGGCCTGTAGTGCAAAGATGAATGATTACCTAATGAATATCTTTGGCCCGTAGTGCAAAGATGGACAGGTGTTGAGATGAACATGACCAACTTGTGATACAAATGAATATCTTTGGACCGTAGTGCAAAAGATGAATATTTGATTCGAGATGTATATTGATTGATGTTACAGGGATAAAATATTGATGATGGACTTTTAAATCAAAGAAGATAGTAGACATCATTCTCTACTTAACTCTTGTAATGAATTGTTATTTTCGCTGCGAATATTGATCTAAAACTTGTTGTCCATAATATTTTATCTGATTTATTAAAGGCTAACGATAATTTATTTTTTATTATCTTAGTCATAATATTCTTTACTGGGCTAGTTGAGCTCATCCTTTTCTTCCATTGTTCTCTTCAGGAAATGAGAATATCGCGGGTACTAGTCGGGGAATGGAGTGATGGTCCGAGTTAGAGCTGTAGAAGTCCTCACTATTTTTTTTTAAAATAGTGTGATAATAAATGTAATGAGGACTTAGTTTGAATATTTATATTTTCTACATGTCTGTATTGACACTCACAATTGTGTGGTCGTATTTTGCACGACCGTTTGATATGAAAGATTGTATTTGAATTTTATACCATGTATTTGGCGACTCATAATGGTTTGAGTGTTGAACCTATTTTGGGGGCGTCACAGTTGGTATTAGAGCTTTGGGATATGATCTCTGGCGGAGATCTGAGAATAGAACTAGGAGGGGAGAGACGAGTAAAATCCTTCGCTAGTGTGTGTCTTACCTAAGCTTATTTGGTATTTAATTAGTCGTTTGGAATATAGGGTTAATATGTGATATGTTAATTTGTTTGATTAACCCTTTTTTGTGGCAGTATTTGAGAATGGCAACTGAAAATCTAAACAATGGAGTGAATGAGACCATTGAGACACCTTTAATCACCAACCAGGAGAACGTGCAACAAGAAGGCAATATTTCTTCTGGAAACGACACCACCGATCAAACGATGAACGATGGGATGTTTAGAAGCTTTTTTCAGTTCATGCAAAACCAGACGAGGGAGACTCGTGTTCATAATACAGGTGAAAATAACAACTCGCGGTTTGTCACTGCCAAGCAGTTTAAAGAGTTGGGACCACCAGAGTTTCAGGGAAAGCCAGATCCAATCAAGGCAGAAAATTGGATTAAGCAAATTACCAAGATATTTGATATCTTGGGATGCACGGAGGAACAGAAGGTTCCATTTGCCACGTTTATGTTCCGTGGAGAGACAGATTATTGGTGGGAATCTGTGAAGCGTACCCAGCCTGCCGCACTCAAGATGTCTTGGGAAGAGTTCCAGAAACTGTTCAATGACAAGTACTTTGCAGAAAGTATTCGTTATATGAAGGAGGTAGAATTTATCAGACTGGAACAGAACAACATGACGGTGTCCCAGTACAAGGCTAAGTTCGCGGAGTTATCCCGGTTTGCACCTCATTTGGTGGAGAATGAGGAATGTATAACGCGGATGTTTCTAAGAGGTTTGAAACCAGAAATTTGTCAATACCTCATTTCTCACAAATTTTCTCTATATTCGGATGTAGTGAACAGGGCCCAACTATTAGAACGAGATAATGATTATGTTCAACCAAGGGACAACAACCAAGGTCGTACCGGTGGCAGCAGTCATCAGAACAATGACAACCAGCAGGGAGGAAAGTATCATGACAGAAGCGGTAACCACTCCGGTGGTAATCATGGCCATGATAATAGAAGAAGTGAATCGGGGGGAGATTTCAAGAAGAGAAGGTACAATAATGAGAACGTGAAGACGTCGACAGCAGCACCAGCATCAACTGTTTCTAGGGGAGGAGAACGACCACCGGTCGTATGCTATAAATGTAGAGAAAAGGGACACATCAGTCCCAACTGCACACAACAAATTAAGGTATGTTATAACTGTGGAAAGGAAGGACACATAACTAGAGAGTGTCCGGTAGCGAAACCAAGTCCAGCGGGGATGGTGACTTCAAAGGCTGTCCCAGACAAGTCAAAGTCGGTGGTTCCTGGAAGATCATTTGTCGTGACTGCCCAAAACGAGAGGAACCCGAACGAGGTGATCACGGGTAAGCTAATCATAAACTCTTGCGAAGTCTGTGCCTATTTAGATACCGATGCTACCCATTCTTTTATTTCACCTGCTTGTGCTCAACGTTTGAACTAGACTCTTGAGAAATTAGACTTTGACTTATCTGTTTAAACTCTGTTAAGAGAAACATTTGTTACATTCACAGTTTACAAATCTTGTTTGATTCAAGTTGGCACCCTCACCCTACCTGTGGATTTTATATCTTTAAAAATACTTGCATTTGATGTGATTTTTGAATCGACTGGTTAACCACTCATCATTCCAAAATTAATTGTTTCGTAAGGTTGTTAGCTTTCATTCAGACAACCAGACCACTAAAATCAATCAATGTGATTTCAAGTTATAAAGCTATTCGTTTATTGAAAAATGGATGTTAAGCTTTCTTAGCCTATGTCACTAATTTAAATCAAAATACATCAGATTGGAATGATATTTTTGTTGTTAATGAGTTTCCTGATGTATTTCCCGAAGAACTTTTTGGTCTACCCCAGAACGTGAAGTTGAATTCTTTATTGACCTTGAGCCCGGTACAAAATCCATTTTTAAAACCCCATATCAAATGGCTCCTATTTGAACTTCAAAAGTTAAAGGTCCAACTACAGGAGTTGTTAGACATCGGTTTTATACGTCCTAGTACATCTCCTTGGGGTGCTCCTGTTTTATTCGTAAAGAAGAAAGACGGTAGTATGCGACTATGTATTGACTATCGGGAGTTGAACCATGTCACCATCAAGAATAGGTATCCGCTACCTCGTATTAATGACCTGTTCGACCAGTTGCAAGGTGCACAATTCTTTTCAAAGATCGATCTTCGTTCTGGATATCATCAGTTAAAGATTAAAACTGAGGAAATTCCGAAGACTGCCTTTAGAACTCGATATGCGCATTACAAATTTTTAGTTATATCTTTCGGATTGACCAATGTCCATGTTGCGTTCATGGACATTATGAACCAAATATTTGAAAAATATTAGGATCATTTCGTGGTTGTCATTATTGATGACATCCTAGTATACTCCAAAAGTCTCAAATATTTCTTTACTTAGAACGAACTCAACATACGACAACGACGTTGGCTCGAGCTGTTGAAAAATTTCAAAAATACCATTCAATACCATCCTGGAAAAACAAAGGTGGTAGCTGACGCGTTGAGTAGAAGATCATATACGGGAACGAGTGCAATGCTGTCAACACAAAGGTCCATTTTGTATGACGTACAAAGGATGGAGATAGAGTTAAAGACTCCAGAGAGCCACGTGATGATGTCAAATATGCACATAGAACCAGTTTTAATTGATAAAGTTAAAGCTGCTCAAGCTACAGACCCGGAGCTGATGAAGATGAAGAAGAAAGTGCAAGAAGGTGCTATTCCAGAAGCAAGAATCGATGAAAAAGGAATACTTCGAGTCAACTCCAGACTTTGTGTTCCTAACAATTTCGATTTGAAGTATAAAATCATGATAGAGGCACATAACACACCGTTTGCAATCCAACCAGGAAGTACCAAAATGTATCGTGATCTTCGACATACATTTTGGTGGAGCAATATGAAGAGAGAGATTGCGGAGTTTATCTCGAGGAGTTTAACGTGTAAACGTGTCAAGACGGAGCATCAAGTGCTAAAGGGTCAGCTTGCAGAAAGCTATGGGCATCGATTTACGATTTATTAGTCCATTTAAAATTCTTGACTGAGTAAGAACTGTGGCCTATAGACTCGCTTTACCGCCAAGCATGTCTCGTGTTCATAACGTTTTTCACATATCTGTGCTACGTAAATATGTGAAAGACCCAAACCACATTATTGAGTTAGAACCAAACGAGATAGCTGAAGATTTAACGTACGATGAGGTACCTGTCAAGATCTTGGATAAGAAGGAACATGTCCTACGCTCGAAGATTATACCTCAAGTTTAAGTTTTGTGGAGGAACCATGATATCGAGGAAATGACCTGGGAGTTAAAATCGGAAATGAAAGCGATTTATCCTCACCTTTTCGACATACCAGGTACGTACGTCAATTTCGAGGACGAAATTTCATAAGGAGGGGAGGTTGTAAGATCCCAACTTTTTATGAATAAAGATTTAATTTCCTCTATATATTATTTTGAAATAGTAAGGTGTTGATTTGATAAATGTGGTAAGTTATGGGTGGAATGTGCAAATATTTCAAAATAAGTAAGTGGTTATAAAATATTCGTTGTGTTGGAGAATATTCGTTTGGTCGAGGAATATTCTTTTTGTCGAAGAATATTCGTACGACGGCGCAGTCATTGGTGGACCCCACAATGGAATGAATGTCGGATATAGAAAGCGACAGAAATAAATTTTTATAAAAATAACGGTAAAACTGTTATCGTTAAACTGTTGAAATACCTGGTGGTTAAAATACAGTAATACACGGTGTTGCACAGTAGCACACGGTATTGCACAATAATTCTAATTATTGATTCTTACGTAAGAAGTCACTACTCAATAATTGTTACGGTAATTACTGTTCAATTTTTTATTTTATTGATTCAATAATTGCTACGTGGATATTTTATATTAGTGATTCAATAATTATCATTGTACAGTATTTTAAATTATTAAATTAATAATTCATATTATTTGAATAATATTATTAGACAGCATTATTGGCAATGTCTAAGAAAGTTCTGTCTAGGAAAGGGGTTAGTTAATTGCGCACCAATAAGGAAAAATCCTTATCGGAAGGCCCCCTCTTTCCTGAAAACGACCTGGTTGTCAATATTGTAGTTCTGTAATATTATTTATGAATAATTAATATATGATAAGGAAATCTTTATTCAATGTTGATTTAAACGGAGGAATTTTTAGCATGTGACATTTGTTGAAAGTTGATATTTCTGATAAAATAATTCATTCAAATATATTATTATAATGTTACATTATAGTAGTATGATGTGATTATATAACAGTATAATTTTTATAATTTGAATGGTAACATTATTATAGTAAATTCATGGTATAAAAGTAAAATGAGGTGGAAGAGAACAAATTGAATTTGAATTCTTATAATATAAGGAATGATGTCATCGAAGCGATGAGATAAGCAATGATGTCATAGGATCGATGATGTCATAAATTATAGCAAAAAGACTATTTTACCCTTACTCTGCCAAGCCTATAAATAGAAGCTCATTTCTTCATTATTTCTCACCAATTCACTAAAACTTTAGAGAGAGAAAGTATAGAGAGAGTAAGGAGAGAAATAAGAAGAGTATTCTGCTATTACACTAGTGTAGTCTCCAAATTTTTATTAAGCTAAGGGGTATTATTTCTTTCGTATTCATGAAGAGAATTATTTTCTTTCAATACTCGTAAGGGTTGTTATTCCATTCTTTATTATTCTGTTGGAATAACCTGTCTACGCGGACTACCGCATGCATGGTGAAATCCTGTTGTTATTCCATTATTTATTATTTTGTAGGAATAACCTGTCTACGCAGACTACCGCATACCTGGTGAATAACCATTCGTATTCAGTTGTTATTAAATTATGAAAATAATCTGTCTGAGCAGACTACCGCCTGACGGGTGAAAATCCAATTGCAGTTTCGTATATTGTTTTATTTTCAGATTCCAAACTCTAAACTTACTACGGTAAGTATTGCTTCTATAATTCCTGAAATGATCAGAAATTCCTTGAGTTTTGCGCTTCATCTAATATCATTTCACTAGAATATTGGTCTGAACTTTCTTGTGAAATTTTTATTTTTTTCATGTCAAGTTACTATTCACGAGTTACTATTCATGGGTTACTATTCACGGTAAAAAAAATCTTCCAAATCATCTTTGATGGGATCTAGGTTTTGATCTTTATTCTTGAACTCTGGATAAATTCTCTAATATTTGTCCTTTATCTCACTGAATTCGTTATTCGTATTATTTTTCATCATCCTCAGTCCTAAATGGTGATATAACTGAATATCTTTGGCCAGTAGTGCAAAGATGAATGATTACTTGATGAATATCTTTGGCCTGTAGTGCAAAGATGAATGATTACCTGATGAATATATTTGGCCCGTAGTGCAAAGATGGACATGTGTTGAGATGAACATGACCAACTTGTGATACAAATGAATATCTTTGGCCCGTAGTGCAAAAGATGAATATTTGATTCGAGATGTATATTGATTGATGTTATAGGGATAAAATATTGATGATGGACTTTTAAATCAAAGAAGATAGTAGACATCATTCTCTACTTAACTCTTGTAATGAATTGTTATTTTCGCTGCGAATATTGATCTAAAACTTGTTGTCCATAATATTTTATCTGATTTATTGAAGGCTAACGATAATTTGTTTTTCATTATCTTAGTCATAATATTCTTTACTGGGCTAGTTGAGCTCATCCTTTTCTTCCATTGTTCTCTTCAGGAAATGAGAATATCGCGGGTACTAGTCGGGGAATGGAGTGATGGTCCGAGTTAGAGCTGTAGAAGTCCTCACTATTTTTTTTTTAAAACAGTGTGATAATAAATGTAATGAGGACTTAGTTTGAATGTTTATATTTTCTACATGTCTGTATTGACATTTACAGTTGTGTGGTCGTATTTTGCACGACCGTTTGATATGAAAGATTTTATTTGAATTCTGTACCATGTATTTGGCGACTCAGAATGGGTTGAGTATTGAACCTATTTTGGGGGCGTCACATACATATATATGTAACTACGTTACAATAGGATTTCAAAGTGTTGATAATCTATAAATTGGTAAACTACGCTTGAGGCAAGTTCTCTGACTTCATGTGAATTCATATTGAATGCAAGTTCCTAAACTCTCTTAACTTTACATATTGTGGAAATCTGAATTATTGTTATATCAATCATATTCACATCAAGCAAATATCTATTACTATTCAAAAATTAATTTTATATCTTGATGTTGTTGCAAGCATTGAACCTATCATTCCTAAATGCATTATAAAAGTTGTCTAAGCCATTTGATTTGGCTGGACTAATATCATGTGTTAAAAATCTATCCAAACCAATTGACTTGGTGCGGACTCTTATAAATCTACTAAGATGAACAACCTTCATTGAAAGGGAAATTATATAATTATCGGGGAACCGACGTGCGCACATACAAGCATGTTTAAATGTTATGCATAACGTAGGGTACTTTAGGCTGATCACCTGTTGTACTTGTTTATATTGGATTTTCAGTATAATACTGTTAATTCTAGCAGGAGTTCTTAGTCCATAGTGACTGCTCAGTGTTCATTATTCTTGAACTTCGAAATGATTAAACTTTTAAATCTTAATGATATCTTTCAGTTCATAGCGACTTTTATTGAGAACTATCAATACTTCTTATTATCCTTGAACTATCTTTTATTGTTATACCAATGAGATTTCGAACTTTATAACTGTTCACCCATATTACTATATTACTTGCTGAGCAAATTTGTTGTTCATTCTTGCTTTCCTTAAACATTTCAGTTAAGGCTAAACGCGACGAAACATCAGGCCAAGATAAGGTCAAGGGCAAGGCTATGGAGTGGCTTTGTTCCCCTATGTTAGAAGTTTAAATATTATCATGTTGTAATAAGACTTATTTCATATTATGTACTCCCTCCGTCCCAAGATAAAAGTCCTGGTTGACTTTTTGCGCATATTAAGAAAGAGGATAAAATGACAAAATTGTCCATATCTAAATTCTCATTTAATTGCATAGTTTTCTGCACATTACTAGTGATGCTCCATAAATATGCATAGAGAATAGAAATATAACAATTAATAATAAGGGTATTATAGGCAAATTATTGTAAAAAATAGATCATTTAAGGTAAGTAGACATTTAACTTGGGACTACCTAAAATAGTAATAAAGACTTTTATCCTGGGACGGAGGGAGTATTAACTTATGTTATAGTTTAAGTTAGTCATGGTTGCGAGACCGTGGGACGCGAATATTTATATTAAATCAATGTAAATTATTCTATTATTCCGTTGCATGAGACTTTAATATGTTATTAGAATTAGCACGTGAAGCACTGAATTCGAGGTACATGTATCTGAATTTGGGGGCGTCACAATATCCTTAAGTGATGGCTTAGTGCGTCACAAAATAAAATTAGTTTGCGTGAAAATTTTGGTGATTGACATGGTCATCACAATTATAATACATTATTGACAAAATTAGCATTCACTAAGAGCCATCATATATACTACTATTTTGTGATTGCTCAAATTCATCACAAATTATTACCTTTTGTGATTGTTTTTAAAACTATCATAAAGTTCCATCACATACTCTTATTTTTCTAGTAGTGTTTTTTAGTTTGGATTATGAATATTTATTGCAATTTATAAACATTATTATGATTAGTTAATATTATGATTAGTTCAAGTTTTTTTATTTAATTTCAACAAAAAATTAGTTAAAATATGTTCCTACTAGAAAAAATTTATGGATCTGCCGCCTGCTCGTCAGCATATGCTACCTGTCATTGTTTTATAATCTGCCTCAATCATTTCTTAAAGCTTCTGAAGAAGTTCTTGTAATCGTATATTTTCTATCAAATCCAGGACCCTTGTTATTGCTTCTCGTGCACCAATAAAGTATAAAACCTACAAATAAGGTTGCAAACGAACCGAACCGAGCTGAACTTAGTCGAACTCGAACATGTTCGAGTAATTTGATCGAACCAACAACTATGTACGAGTTCAGATCGTTTTGTGTTCGCAAACTGTTCGAAAACATGATCGAGTGCACGAACAAGTCGAACACAAGTTTGTT
The DNA here is from genome assembly GCA_020205555.1 of Panax stipuleanatus. Lineage (NCBI taxonomy): Eukaryota > Viridiplantae > Streptophyta > Magnoliopsida > Apiales > Araliaceae > Panax > Panax stipuleanatus. Next base: position 38,653 of record JAINUT010000537.1, read on the forward strand.
TGCAAACATGAACAGTTCTTGAACATTCACGAACGCAAACTTGTTCTCGAACACAAACTTGTTCACGAACACCAAACTTGTTCACAAACACAAACTTATTCACGAACAAAAACTTGTTCGCGAACATAAACTTAGAACTCTGAAGCAAAAAATAGTTAAATAAATACCAAAAATGTCTTCTCTAAGAGTTTAAGTAATTCAATCAAAAATTAGATCAGATATTGTAATCATCATTCTTAGAATATGATATAATCATATAAATATAATATATATCATATTATATTATTATCATATTATCATTAATATATAAGTCTTATATCACATTATATAAGACTTATTTAGGAATAAGATATAGTATATATATATATCATATTATCATATATATATAATATATTAAATTAGTAGTAGTGGATTAGTGGTCAATATTATTATTTATTACATAATTAGTCTAAAATAAATGAATAATACTCCATCTATTTCATAAAAATAGACTTATTAAAAAAAATTTATAATAAAAAAATATGAAATTGTAAAATTTTAAGATTTAAAATAATGTGAATTTAGTTGATTTAGATTAATTCAATATCTAATCGACTAATATTGTTAACTTTGAAAATTTGGAATGTATTAATACCAAATACTTTCTTCGTTTCTCCGTTTTGAAATATAAGTAATAAACTAATCAAGTATGAATTTTCAAAGTGGATAGAAAATACTTTTAATTCAAAAGGGATGTGATAATTAACTTTTGAATACAATAAATTTTGAGAATTACTTTATAAAAAGTTTTTAATTTTCATAATTATATTTGTTAAAACTAAATAAATTAACTACGATTCTAAGATCAAAGGCTTAAAAGTCAAAGCTATTTAGAAACTTTGTTTTATTTTTTTAAAACCTTTTTGCTTATTCTAATTTAAATTAATAACTCATTTAAATTTCATGCAAACGGTACAATGACATATTGTTTAATTGAAATATTAAACACTACTTTTTACACTGAATATGATTATTTAATTGCATAATTAGTAAATCAAAGTTAGTCAACCACTCCCTCTCACTGTCTCACATATACACCGTAAGTCTTTAACACTAAATAATTCAAAATTTGGTAAAATCAAGCTTGCACATTTAATTCATAATTGATAATTGATGTATGTAATATATAATAGTAATTGTACAATGATTATTACTCTATTACTGAAGTCTTGATACATCGATGACTTGATTTCTCTAATCTCTATATCGGTTTGACAATTTCAATAATTCATGCAAATGTAAGCAATTTTATTGTATCATTCTTTAATTAATGTCAAATTGTCATTGCATGATGATTAATGACTTTCTTTATGTGCTTTATGACATGGGTTATAATTTATTAAATTATTAGGGATGTAAATTATAATAATCTAACAATCATTGTTAAAATTTTTATAAAAATATTAAAATTATTTTAATTAAATTAGAATTTAGTGCTGAAGAAGTACACATTATTATTTATTAGTTATTTAATAAAAATATTTACTTATAATCAATTATTAAAAAATAAAAAGATGTTTCGGTAATAAAAAAATTATCACAAATTTAACAATTATTGATAAGACAAACTTTATAATTTAATATGAAATAACCAATTATTTATATTCAGAATTTTAGAAACAATTTAAACATGTAAGAAATCGAACGACTCGAACCGATCTCAAACTTATCGAACCGAACTCGAACTTATCGAACCGAACCGAACTCGAACTGTTCACTAACAAAGACGATCCGAAACACATGGTTCGTGAACATGTTAGATCGAGCAATTGAACGCAACACTATGTGCGAACTCGACTAGACGAGCAACTTGAACTTGAACCGAATCGAACTCGAATCGAATCGAACCGGACCGATTCACGAACAGTTCAATTCGTTTGCAACCCTACCTGCAAAGGTAAGTTTGTATACATGCGATGTGAAAATTGTGAGTAAATTATGTGTGCATATATCAAAACTATTAAAGAAATTACGGTTGAAATTAGTATGAAACCTATTGGGTCAACATTTTTACTTGTGATTTTTATTCAAAAACTGTGTCAAAAAATCCACCCATTAGTATTGACAATCGGGTCGGACCCGGGTCAAACAAAATCCAAAATTCCCATATTATAAAACACATTAAAAAAAGAAAAAAAGAAAGTAGTATCATTATCACTGCCAATTGCTCCTTGGGACCCACTTAATTCTCTCTAACTGTCAGTTACTCCTTGGTGTATTTAACTGATTCTGTCTTAATTAAATCGCATCTTCAAGCCTATATGGGTCGTTTTCAGTTGGTTATATTATATTGTTTGTTTGAATTTCAGTTTGAGTTCAGCTCTCGAGTTTGTGTATATATAGACAAAATATATATTACTCTGTTCCACTTACAGCACGAACAGGGCTATAAATAAAGATAAGGGAAAGATTTCCATTCAATTTGTTCATTTCTCTTACTCTGATTTTTCTCTGTTTTTTCTTGAAAATCCAAATGTCATCTAGAAACCCAAATTCACGAACTTCTGGTTCCTCATCTCCATCTCCGGGAGAAAACAGAGAAAATATTGTGCCTCAAAGAGAAGAAATTCAAGCTGATGAAACAGTACCCAAAGAAGAAGAACAATCTGCTGATGATGTTGCTGATTCTGCTTCAAAAGAAGAAGAAATCCCAAAACCAGAAAACCCAGTTGAAGAAATCCCAAAACAAGAAAACCCAAATGAAAAAATCCCAAAACAAGAAAACCCAGATGAAAACATCCCAAAACCAGAAAACCCAGATCAAAAAATCCCAGAAGAAGAGGACCCGGAAGAAGAAAACCCTGATGAAGAAATCCCAAATCCAGAAAACCCAGATGAAGAAATGCCACAAGAAGAAAACCCGGAAGAAGAAATCCCAGAACAAGACAACCCAGAACCAGAAAACCCACAACAAGCAAACCCACACGAACTGGAAGGAGAGGCACTATTTTCTTATTTGTCAAATATTGTGCCTGATTTTGAATTGGGTGTCCAACAACAAATTTCTGAAGATATTAAAGCCCGAACCCGACAAGAAGTGCAAATTGCTAATCAAGCCGAAAACCAAGAACAAGTGCTTGACGTTGCGCCTATTTCTTTTCATTGGAGTGATAATTTGCAAGATTATGGATTTAGCAGTGAAGATAGTGAAAATTTCGACAAAGAAATTGCCGAACTAGATGAGATGTATGGTGAAAATTTCGAGCAAGCAGATGCCGAATTAGATGCAATGTATGCTGAAAATTTGGCAAATGAACCAAACAGGGAAAGTGGAAACAGAGGGCAAGAAAATCCCACCACTGATTCAATTCATTCAATTCCCACATTTGAACCAAACAGGGGAATTGGAATCGCAGAGCCGGTAAATCCCACCATTGCTGACATTTTTGGAGAGCCAGAAAATCCCAGCTTGGATGATACGTTTAGTTCTACTTTCCCATTTGAACAAAGCAGCAGGGCAATTGAAAACAGAGAGAGAGAAAATCCCACTACAGCTGCTTCAATTCCTCCCATTGAACCAAACAGGGGAAATGCAAACACAGATCCAGAAAATCCCACAATTACTGAGATGGCAGCTGCCGTTCCCCGTGTCAGGAGAATTAAAATCCGAATGCGACAAAATCCCACAATTGATTTAACTTTTAATTACAGACCCGAAAATCCCACAATTGATGCAGCTTTTGATTCCAGGCCCGCCATTAATCCAAACAGGGGATTTACAATCAGAGAGCCACAAAATCTCACAAATAATCCAGCACCAGCAGCAGTACCAGAACAACGAGACAAAAGAAAAGCCAAAGAAGAAGATGAGAATGAAAATGCCAGGCCAACAAAAATGTGCAAATGCTTTTCAGAATCATGTTTCTTATTTCCCAGATCAACAAGTGAAGAAGAAGATGACATTACAACCTTGACATTCGTTTGTGTTTACCGCAGAAATCATGGGCCTTTACCATCAGCCGAATCGCCTGAGCATTTTGATGCTCTGTTTGCTTTTATTACTTGTCAGCTTCCAGAGGATGAAAGTATCTGTTTAGATAGTTTGAAGGAGAAATTGACCAACTTGCTGAAGAAGTACTTGAGGCTTTTGAGAATGAGAGACATGTCTCTTAATTATAAAGCTTTGGCCAGGAATTATGATCGGGATTTGTGTCGATTGGGAACAGAGTTGTGGGGTAATGACAATGCTTAAGGTTATCAGTTTATGGGTGGTAATGTGGGAACAAGTGGAGCTAGGAATTTGAAGAGTTTTGTTTTCAGTGTTCTTGTCATGATGATGATCAAGGTACAAATTTTTGATTCAAGTAAATTTTTTCGGGGTTTATGATTTTTCCAGTTCTTGAAATGTAAAGTTAGCAGTGCAAATTCATTGCATATCGATAGAAATGTTCATAGTGCAACAGTATTCTGTTTTGTAGTATGTCTATTTGAAGGGGATTTTTTTTTGTTTTGTTAGAGTGAAGGGGTTGTAATAGTATTGATTTTGTGAGCTTTCTGTTTTTCTGGGGGATTATGTTCTTGTTATAAGATTTCTTACTGTTCAATTTAGTTGCAGTGATGACTGAGCTTATGTAGTATGTAATCTTCAGAGAATCAATGAAAATTTCTTACTAGTCATGTTTTGATTGTTCTTGTTGTAATAGTTTGAGTCTGATAATGTCTATTGGGTTTTGGTAATGAGGAAAAAAAGTTTATTTTGTTGGTAAGAAGGGATTGTAATAGTTTTGATTTTTGTGATTTTTTGTTGCAATTTTCTATTTTGTTGTGATTTAGCTTACAAAATCAATGAAATTTCCATCAAGTTTTGTCCATTATTTTGTTATGGTGCTACACAATATGTTGTACAATGCAGTACATAGTATAGCTATATATAGCATTATTGTAGTGACTATGTATATGTTAACTCCACTGTTTAGAAGAAAAAAAAGTACTATGATCAAGGAACATAAACTGATTCAAGTAAAATTTTCAAAGTTTATGATTTTCCCAATTCTTGAAATGTAAAGTCATTTGATATTCATATTGAGTAAATCTATACAAACATCACATTTACTCTGATTTTCCCGATACGCGGCTAGCAATATCGTTTTACATCACTTTTTTTTTTCTCCCTCTTTTCTAAAACAACTCAACAGCAAGATCAAAACCCCCTTTTCAATTTCCCTCTAAAATGTTATTTTACATCACTTTTTTTTTCTCTCTCTCTCTTTTCTAAAACAAATCAACAGCAAGAGCAAAACCCCCTTTTCAATTTCCCGCTACGTTCTTGCCCCCTCCTTTGAGCAGCAGGACATTTTCAACACTCTCGCCCCCTCCTTCACAAATTAGGTAACCTATATATATATATATATATATATATATATATATATTATATATATATATTTGATATACATATTTCAATTTGCTCTTTTGGCTTATTTACTTATATTGTAGTTTTTGCAACAAAATATGAAGTGCAATTGAAACAATCACTTATTGCAATGACGTATTGAAACTGTTTCATTTACAACCAAAAGTATTGAAAGTGTTTGGTTTTCATCTTATTTCTATATTTAGATGAAAAATGGCGTTATCTAGTTGATACTCAATATTTAAATATGAAATATACATTTGTTATTGATGTTTTTTTAAAGTATATAAATTAACAAATATTAAAAAAAAATTCTTTTCAGTTTTTATAGCATTGTGCAAGTTCTACCAATGGAATCGGAAATAGATATTAGCTCTACAAATATGGATATTGACGTAGATGATCTATCTAACAACGAAAGGGATGATGAAGTAGAAGAGAATGGAAAACGGAATAATCAAATAGTGGAAGAGCCCAAATTACATATGGTGTTTGGCAATGTTGATGAGGTTTATGAATACTATAGAAAATATGGTGCGCAACAAGGATTTGGAGTGACTAAAAGAAGTACTAAAAAAATTGGACGGAGTGGTTACATATTTGACAGTTGTATGTCACAAATATGGAGAGCCAAAGAAGAACTCAAAAATTACTTTAAAACCGCATCCAGTTATTAAAGCAGGTTGTAAGGCTAAGATTTGTGTCAGGTTATTGAATGATGGAAACTGGGGTATAACCACTTTGTAGCTTGCACACAATATGGTTTAAGTCCAAGTAAGTCTCGCTTTCACCGGTGTAATCAACATGTAACCCTTTATATAAAGAGGAGACTTGAGCTAAACAATGATGCTGGGATACCAATGAATAAAAGTTATATTTCACTTAGAATTGAGTATGGAGAAAATGAAATGCCTTTTTTAAAGAAAGATTGTGAAAATTATATGGAAAAATTAAAAAAAGTTGACTTGCTGAGGGTGATACTAGTGCACTTCAAAGTTATTTTGCTAAAGTTCAAGCAGTGGATTCTAACTTTTTCTATGTGATAGATCCAAATGAGAAAAATTGGATCAAAAATTTGTTTTGGGCAAATTCAAGGTCTACAGCTGCGTATGAGGAGTTTGGTGATGTCATCACATTTGACACCACTTATTTGACTAATAAATATGATATGTCGTTTGCTCCTTTTATTGGAGTTAACCACCATGGACAATCCATACTACTTAGTTGTGGCTTGATATTGTATGTAGATACTAACACTTTTGTTTGGTTGTTTGATACGTGACTTTCTTCTATGTCTAGAAAAGCTCCACACGCCATTATCACTGATCAAGACAAAGCGATGAAAAATGCGATTGAGATAGTTTTTCCCGATGCTCGCCACCGATGGTGTTTGTGGCATATACTGAAGAAAGTTCCTAAAAAATTAAAAGGGTATGCGCATTATGAATCAATTAAATTTACGTTACATAACGTTGTTTATGATTCTTTGAGTGTAAATGATTTTGAATGTGAATGGAAGGCAATGATAGAAAATTATGATCTTCAGAACAATGAGTGGTTGGAAGGATTGTATAATGAAAGGCACCGGTGGGTTCCTTGTTTTACCAAAGATTGTTTTTGGGCGGGAATGTCTACGGCACAAAGAAGTGAAAGCATGAATGCATTTTTTGATGGATTTGTCAATACAAAAACTTCCTTGAAAGAATTTGTGGACCAATATGATAATGCATTAAGGAGTAAAGTGGAAAAAGAAATAGCAGCAGACTCTCATTCTTTGACTTCACATGTACCTTGTGTTACACATCATGCCATTGAAAAACAATTCCAAGAGGTTTATACCAATTCCAAGTTTATAGAGTTTCAAACAGAAGTGGCGGATGACAAAATGTATTGCGATTCAAGGTTTGTCGAATCTCATGATAAAATATTCCATTACGAAGTGAAACAACTTTGTTACTTTGGAGAAAAAAAAGATCGCCCAAAAATTGTGAACTTTAAAGTTTGCTTCATTGAAGGGGAAGATGAATTTGAATTTGATATGAAGTGTAACTGTAAATTATTCGAATTTCGAGGAATTTTATGTAAGCATATAGTTAAGGTACTCCATTTTGAAAGGTTTATATTTACCGTTCCAACGAAATACATTTTGAGTGGAGAAAGGACATAAAACGATGACATACTAAAGCTAAAGTCACGTATAATGTTTGGAAAGACACAGAACTGGGACAGAGATATGACAAGTTGTGCAATATTTTTTTCGACGTTGCGGACATTGCATATGACACTCAAAAAAGATGTGACCAACTTGTAGATCGGCTTCTTGAACTAAATGTGGAATGGAATACGGAGGATGCAATTTATGAAAAAAGTCAACCTACTCAAAAGTCAACCGCAAGTGGATTTGAAAATGACAGCCCAAATGAAAGTCACAAATTATTTTCACCAAAAAAGAACCGATGCAAGGGCGTCCTCCTAATAAAAGGAAAGTAGGTAAGTTGGAACAAGTTTCGAAGAAATTCAAACAGAAGGGACAAAAAAAAAGGTAGAAATAAATTTGAATCAAGGAACACAAAGAATATGAATAAGGTGTTATTTTTCTTTTTTGTTATATATATATATATTTATATATAAATGTATATATGCTACGATCATTGAGTTGTGAAATGAGAAATTATGTTTCTTTTATTTCAGACATTTGAGCTTGATATTACTATTAATCAGCCACCTATTTTTCACGAGACACAAGAGAGTCGTCACGAAAATATTAACTTGAATGTGAGTAATTATTCTTTTTTCTTCATATTCTTATGGTTATTATTTTTACTTTATTGGTGAGCATTTTTAAGGGTGCATATATGTTGATAATTGCATATATGTTATTGTAGAGCACTCCTTTAAGTGGTAAGAGTTGTTTATAGATTGGTTTAAGTTTTACCTTTCATAGATCATAAATTTATGATGTATGAGCTCACTTAATATTGATGTTTTTCCTATAACTTGTAGGAATCCATATGGGGAGATGAACTTCTGAATCTTGGTGCGGTGTGGAATTCTGGGTCTATAAGTGAATACACTTCCAATGTTGGCTATAAAGACTTTTGACTTGATTTAGTTGTAGACTTCTGAATCTTGGTGCAGTGTGGAATTTTGGGTCTATAGGTGAAGACACTTCCAATGTTGGCTATAAAGACTTTTGACTTGATTTAGTGGTAGCTTTGGTCTAGTATATATAGGTGGTTAGACCAATTTTTGTCTTTTCTTTTAGTCCATTGCTCAACACTATGATTGGTGAAAACAAAAATGAGGTGGCTTAGTTGATGTACGAAAAGTATTTTAATTCTAATAATTTGTTTTCATCCCTTCAAGTTTTCCAAATTTCAATGTTGGTTTTGCTCTCAGTAATTTCTCTTAGTAGGCGTTAAATATTTACCAAACATACACAATATATGTCAGACTAAATTGATGAACACAATAATTGGAATTCGTTTCATAAACACTATAATCACGATTTACATGTTTACAAGGGGCATACCCCAGGTAATTAAAAAAAGATGATACAATAGCTTAATAGCTCAAGCAACTACAAATAAGACAATATTTTAGTTTTTCTGTGTAGCTTCACCGTGTGACTATAAGGCATAAGCCGCGTAACCATTTGACATCCCTTCAAGTTTGGGTCACTTGCCATTTCTCAAAGCACTCTCACCAAGTGGTAACCATTTGACTGGGCAGATTTCTCCTACCTTTGGGAATTTCAGCAACCTTGTCCAGCTTACATTAGCCATAAACTCCATGGGAGGTCCTATTCCAGCCACCTTCAAGAATTTCTTCAGTTTGCAGTATGTTGATCTCAGTTACAATTCCTTATCTAGGTTCATCTCAATTTTTTTAGGCCAAAACCAAAATCTGACAACCAATCGAATATCAAATTGCCAACAGGGCTTGCTTCCCTTGATCTGCATTAAAATCAACTATTTGAGTCCCTTTCAAGCATCTTAAGTAACAACACAATCAGATTTATGCAGGCCATCAACTTGTCAAACAAAAAAAAATTCAAGTAGTATTCCTGAATTCACTGAAGGCTCAAGTTTAACATTACTCAACATTGGGAGCAACAAAATTACCTGGTCACATTCCTAGTTCTATCTCAAAAGGAAATTTTATTATTCTGTTATGTGTCTTGACTTGTCTAAATCTGCAACAAATTCTTGCTTCTTAGCTTCAGACAAATGAATGTTTACTTCATAATCCTCAGTAATAGAATCTATAAAGTGTTCAACTTATTCTTAGCCATAAAAAGGTTAACAAACTTTTCACCTCTCATTAGTAAGCCTTTCAGAATTGTATTGTATATAAGAGCCAAGCATTTTAATTAGATGAGAACTATATTCTTTTAAGATAGAAAACGAAGATTTTATATTCCAATAGGAAATATAAAAGCGTGAACAAGGAGTCTGCTCAAACTGGAACAAAAGAAAGCAAACAAAAAACAACGAATTTAGCAAATGCAGCCTGCCAATCCCTCTGTACATCTAAAATAAACCCCCCTCTACCTCAACAAATGAATAGGATCAAACTTCCATTTAAATCAGATAAAGAGGTTACATCACTAAGCAGCTATTCCAACAAATTGACCAAAGCATATTCCAAAATTTACATGACAGAAACCCAAATCATTTGGATAAGCAGCTAAACCAACAAAATTTTACTCATCATCAGATATTGTTTCAATAGAGATAAAAATATCCAAAATCACCACTCCAAATGTGTATAATCGACCTAAATAAACCATGAAAATTGAACTGAGCTCGGATTTTACCTCTGCACCGAATGGGTTTTTTAGCGGTTTTGCTCGTCAGTTCCTCCATTTTTGGAAGAGCAGAAAGCTTAACTCTGTGTCTCTAGTTTTTGGATTCATCGACGGGAATTTGAAAAGGTGGGTTTTGCTTCTGCTGCTGATTTGTTTTAGAAAAAAGGGAGAAAAAAAATGATGTTTGTATAGATTTACTCTAAAAGTAGTAATTTTTTTTCACATTATTATTCATCAAAATTGAAAAGCAAAGCGGGCTATGAGAAGGAGAACAAAAAATGGTGATGGGCGCCCTGGTCAGACCATCATCAAGTCTCCTCACCTCCACGTCCACCTCTACCAGCTCCAACTTATTGAGTAATGGCGCTACAACTATTCAATTCGTATTACTACTGGTACTTCTTCTGATCTCTATTTCTACCAATTCCACTACAAGCTTTGCAATCAGTGTGAATTCCAAATTCGTCGGACTAGGGAGTTCGCTCAGTGGCCTAAAATCTCAAGATGATTTTCCAGCCGAATGGGTTTTCCAGCCGTTTTGCTCGTAAATTCCTCCATTTTTGGATTAACTCTGTGTCTCTAGGCTTTGGATTTGAAGTTTTACCAAAGAATTAACTTGTGATTTGCTCTTCTTGCTGAGTTGTTTTAGAAAAGAGGGAGAAAAAAAAGTGATGTAAAACGACATTGCTAGCCGCGTATCGAGAAAATTAGAGTAAATGTAATGTTTGTATAGATTTACTCATTCATATTGGATACTGATTGTTGATACTTGATAATTTGAGGTAGACATGCACAACGGTCTGGTTTGGCTTGGGTCAAGCCTTGGCCGTTGGGTTGTAGTTTGGTTAGGCCAGGCCACACTAGGTCAGACCTAGGCCGATCTAGTCATTTCCTCTCTCTTTTTTTCCTTTTAATGTTAAATAGTAAAAATATAAATTAATAAAATTTTGTAAAAATGATGCAAGAGTTTTGAGATTTATTTTATTTTAACATTCTACTAAACACATTGAAAAGTTGGATGATTAGAACAAAAATAAAGATATTCCTCTTAAATTAAAGGAAAATGTAATTTAGATGTAATTGGAATATAAAGCAAATTGTTTACTATGCATAGTTTGTCTTCATAGAAAATATAATTTGAATACAATCTAATGCGATACATATGACTATAAATGCAAAATAAAATTAACTTACTGTAGATTACACTTTTCTATTTTGAATATAAAGTTAGTTTCTATTTTATTTACTTTTAGTACAGTGATCAGTTGGACATATATTTTGTAAAGTAAAGTTTAAATACACATATATCTTTTCCTTTATGGTCATTAAACACTTGCATAGTTATATCTCAAGTATTATTTCTAATTAGTTTTCTAGTTGCTTCATGGAATTATTCTTTAAATTGTTACAACAAATACCTAAAAAATAAACAAAATCATAAATCTCTTTAAGAATTTAGCATATCCAAATTAATGAAGAACTTGAGTATTTACAAGAAACTAACTCATTATTAATATTTAATATTAAAAATTAGTTTATTGATGTATTAATTAATGTTACCATTTAACATTAAAAGTAGCAAAGAATATTATTAAAATTTTAATGTTAAATATTAGTAATTTAGTATTTGTAATAAACTAACTTATTAATAATATTTAATCAACTAAAGTAACTAAATTTTTATTAATATTAAATACACTAACTAGTTCTATCATTGAAGATTTATATGAATTAAATGTATTTACAAAAAATTAAGAATGAATAATTAAAATTTTAAACTTTATTGATGTATTAATTAAAAATAATGAATTAAAATTTATAAATTACAATAATAAATAATTAAATTTTATACTTAATTGATGAATAATTATATATTTAAAATTCAAAAAATTACAAATAACAAATCTGGTCATGCCAGACAAGGCCTAAGGTCAGGCCTGACTGGTCTAGGCCTTGACCAGGGCGAGCTCAGGCTAAACCAAGGCCAAGCCATAGGTCGTGGGCCATTTGTGCATTCCTGGTTGGAGGGATAGAATATTCATGCTGTTGCAGTCTGCACTATTCAGTTGGTCACATTTGATATAACAAATTGAAGGGGGGAAATGGTTTGTTTTGTTAGTCAGAAGGGGTTGTAATAGTTATGATTTTGTGTTCTTTCTAATTTTCCTGAGGAATTTTGTTCTTGTTATAAGATTCCTCATTGTTTAATTTAGTTTCAGTTCTTATCAAGTGTATGTAGTATGTGTTGATTGATTTGTCAATCAATAAATACGTGAAAGTATACACAGTCAACAAGTAAAAAAAGTGGTAAGAGAGTGTAGAACCCACGAGGAATTAATTCTAATATTTTTCAAATATCAATTCCATATCAAGGCAATTGAATTTAAATAGATAGAAGTTTAATCCATAATAAATAGATTAAACTTTTCCAAATATTATTTAACATCCAAGGATTATATAAGTATCAAAGTAAAGTTATAGAAGAAAAACTCTTGTGAATAATTCCATTTCCTAGCCTTCTTCAATTCCCCGCCACCATTGGTGTTAACAAGTGTTTTTGCACTAGAGCTCTATCTTTGAATTCTAGCCGTTGGATAAAAGAATTGAATTCTTTTAGCAGCCCTTCAACAAGTATTTATAGGACTCCTAACTTCCTAACCATAAAAGAAATAATAAATCCTAGTCCTAATAGAAATCATAAGTCAAATTACATTCAAATTGGCTGAAAAAAATCAGAAGTCGACTCTGGTCAAACTTCCGCTCTGGCGTGGCCACGCTGGTTTCCTTCTTGGTTTAGGCACTGCCGCGCTGCATCAACAGAGATGAATTTTGAACTTCAGAACAGCGTTGTCACACTGATTTTCTTCATGAACTGGGCGCGGTCGCGCCTAAACTTGATTTTCCAACTTTTGCTACTTTTTCCTGCAAAATAAAATAAAAACCATAAAAATAATAAAATACATAAAAACACTATAAACTAATAAAAAATACTTAAAAACTCACAAATTGTTAAGCATAAATTACCTAAATAATAAGTATAAAACCTACTCATGAATACCCCCAAACCTAAATATTTGATTGTCCTCGAGCCAAACTACAAAAAAAACCTAATATCAAATTAACCAACACATTATTCAATATATGGCCTCAAAGATTAATAACACTATTCACAGAGAATATCAAATTTCAACTGGGGGAAGTTTCACAATTTCGATTTTTTTTTTCAAATTAACTAAGATTTCCCCCAAATTATATTCTACCTCATATTTCACTTTAAGTTATGATTAAATAAGATATAAAGTTCATAAATATCTTCCAAAAGCATTAAACATATAAACTTCCTCAAAGTTAAACTAGCTCAACCAAATAGATATTTTCATAAAAGATTTAAAGGGTCTCAAATAAAAGCAAAACTAGTAAAAGCCAAAATCCAAACTAAGCAATATTTATTCATTTTCCAAGAATTATGAAATAAAAATCAAAATTTCATCGTTGACCAAAAATCTTAAATTCAATTAATTCATTGCCCAACGACACTACCTAAAACAACATTACCCCATTTTCGTAGGAACATGATTGCATTT